>VKKT01000146.1:70596-81951 GCA_008038995.1 Haliotis laevigata
AAAGCGGCGTAAAACCAAACTCAGTCAGGCAGTCAGTCCACAATTTTGGAGATCCATGTATATGAAAAACCAGTATCCATGATAACGTATCAGCATCTATAAAGTATAGGGTTGTACGTCAAATGCTTTACATTATTTATAGCGAATTTGTTTTCGTAATAAGACGATTGCAATACGAATGATCTTAAACAAATCAAAATAGCTTTCTTTATTTAGCCTTGAAAGAAAGGAAACAAATATACACACCAGCGCATGCATACAAAAACATCCCAGGGAACTAAAAATAGAGCGCCGGTTGTCTAAAAGTCCAAGATAAAAGACAAGTGTTGTCACAAGGTCATGAAATAGTCAACAGCGTGGATGATTATTGCCAGTTTTTATGGTTTCATCTCTGTAGATCAACCAGCAGCGACATTGATAGGCACAAATGTTCCGCCTGGAGCCATATGAAAGTGTGAGATTTAATTGGTCAACTCATCCATATGTCTATATTTCAAACGTAAGCATCAGTACTGGTGCGTGTAGGCTACCTTCGGCTTATTTTTAGCTTACCTGTAAAAATATTCTAGATTGTAAAGGGTAAAATTCAGAAAAATATTTTGCCGTTGAGGCCTTTCATAAATACATCTCTTCACAGTTACTCATTAGACTAAACCTTGGTCTCTAAATATATATAATTTTAATAGTTGCAAACAAACTCATTTAAATTGAAAAGGAGCTCCAGTGATATGGGAAATTCAGAACCTGAACCTGAGGAAATCTAGACTTGCTTCACTTAGGGCTTTAGAATTGCAGAGACGGATAAACAGTAGGTAGACAGTGTGGTTCAGGAATTGTGAAAAGACAAAGTTACTCTTCTGTTGATTTGATTTGATTTAAACATATTTTATTCAGTGAAGAAAGGGATGAGGAACAAGTTATCCAACTTAGGTAACCATCTCCAGAGTATTTACAACGTGATAAATATACAACAACATACATGTAATATAGAAAGAAATATAGTACAGAAATGGTAGAGACCTATGAACAGAGATAGTTATTAAAACATATGAAAATATTTACAGCATTCAAGAAAAACGCTTGCTATTTGATATGTAATGCTGTACTGCTTTAAATATTGCATGATTTTGAGTATATTATAAGTTCTTGCTGCCATTTAAATAATAATAAATCTAAATTTATAGCATCATCATGTACTTGTAATTTTAAAAGGTTAAACATTTTCGTTCTGTGTTCGTTATATAGAGAACACTCAAACATGAAGTGACAAGCATTGTCTCGTAAATTCCCACATTCACATTTTGAGTCTGACCTAATGCCAACATAAAATAAATCGTAATTCAATTCACTTACTTGATATCTTAAATGAGTATGAGTTTGTTTGCGGATACCTGTAGAAACATATGCTGGTACCATGACAATAGGTTTCTTCAAATATGATTTAAACGTCTCTGTTGATGGTAACATCCGCTTTTCTAATGGGATATTATTCCATAATACTGTCGCTGATGGGATAAAATATTGACTTGAGTGTTTAAGCCTATATGATGGTCTTTCTAAGGTCATAAGTTGTAGAGTCACGAACAGTCTGGGGAAGTAATTCAATCAGATAAGAAGGTGCATTACCACATTTCATTTAATGATATAAATTTTTCCCACCCAGTTTCAAAGTATAGATATTTAAGTGGTGTATATTTTGGCAAACCAGTGACAATACGGGCTGCTTCCAGTTGTGGTTGTTCTAGTCTCAGTGACTGTTCAGAATTCCAACCATCCCAAACCTTGCAGGCATATTAAAAATGTGGTCTGATAAACATAACATTAACCTTATTCAAAATTTGCTTACTTAGTAAGAATTTTAATTTACGCATATAGTTTATCATCTTAGAGCTTAATATTACTATTTGGTCAATATGCTTATTCCATTTCCCATCTGCCGAAAACGCTAGACCTAAGTGTTTATGTCCGTTTACATTACTAATTTCACATTCATCAAAATATAAAGTTATGTTATCACTTTGTTTACAAGGGTAAAAATGATAGCTTCTGTTTTATTTGCATTATATTTAACCAGCCAGGTTTTCCCCAAGAGCTCTTCTGTTCCAGCTAAAACCCATAAAAGTACAATACTTCAGCCTACAGCTGTTTGCTTTCATTATTCAGAAGTGGGGTGCATTCCATTTCATATTCCCGTTAATCATATAATCTTATTGTTTCAGGGAATGAAATGTCTTTAATCAAACTTAAGACTGGCTGACTCAATGAATAGAAAAGACAGGACAAGAGACAATATGTTTGATGGTGGACAATGAGCGGTGGGGTAGCCTTGTGGTTAAAGGGTTCGCTCGTCACCACGAAGGCCCGGGTTCTATTTCCCCACATGGGTACAATGTGTGAAGCCCATTTCTGGTGTCCCCCGCCGTGATATTGCTGGAATATTGCTAAAAGCTGCTCACTCACTCACTCACTCACTCACTGATGGTGGACGAAAATACATAATTGGTACAGACTCGATTATTTACAGACCGCCGCAATATAGCTGGAATATTGCACTCACTCACTCACTCATTCTAATACAGAGAACGTAAGGGGCAATACACAATGTCTCATTGCCCTTCCACTGTGCTGAATACAACACGAACATTGGGACAGGAAACTCTCGATTTCTTCAATCAAACCAACAAAATCCTTTTCATAGACACAAGAACTCTGCAGAGTCCACTATGTGATTCTGATTGTACTAAACACATGTGCATATGAATCAAAATGCAATAGGGATGGCACCGTGTATTAGCGAAAAGGTGACTGTAGCATCCGACACAAACACATGCAAAGGCATGTCAATTGTTCAACTAAGGAACACGGGAACTTGTGGCACATGGAAAGAAAGGAATATTTCGGGCAATGAAGTGCGTCACCAAGACGTTCAAATCTGTAGCTCTGATTAAAAACGATGACGTTCGTCAAGTCATGGTGTACAGCGAATTTTACAATTTAGTTCCATCTGTAGGACGTCTTGACTTTAGTATTATATACATATAGTCAAACGAGATAATCAATTCAAGGCTCGGATGAATAAGTTCTTATCCTACTCAAAATAACTCAAGGAATATCTCATTCTTTCATATCACTTTATCTCTATTTTCCGCACGACATGACATATTAATTAGAGGAATGTGACGGAATACGGGTGGTTCTTATCTTTTAGTAGTATATATTAGCGGGGACTGTCGTCCATAACATAAAGTTTTGATCCCACAAATGGGAAATGTATAAATGACTTACAGCCAGCACTACTAACGCTTTGTGATGAGACAGAGCTTCTACACGGTGGATGGTGATGTGGTTGTTTTCAATACATATGCATTGGTCAATGTTGATGGAGTATTGATTAGGTACTAAGAACACGTTATTGTCAACAAGGACTAATCCGAAAATACCCAGTGTCAATACCATTACCAGGTGATGGCGGAACGTAGTGCAAGCAAACCCAGGACGTACTGACAAGTGTTCATACCGTCATTTACAGGATGTACACATCCCACACTATCTGGTTTGATTTCATCATTTGCATTAAATGACAGTGAGAGTGAGTTTAATTTTCCGCGCTTTTGGCAATATTACAGCGGGGGACGCCAGAAATGGGCTTCACACGTTGTACCCATGAGGGGAATCGAACCCGGGTATTCGGCGTGACGAGCGAACGCTTTAACCACTAGGCTACCCCGCCGCCCTCAAATACAGGACAGACGGGACCAAGGGTTAATAATTATGCACATGCAAATCCAAAATCTTGACTGTACATTAAGGTGGATTACACAACTCGATATACTATCCAAAGAAGTTAAAAAATAACCGATATTACTATATTTAATTTGACATATCAAGTTAAAGAACACCAGATTTTCTCTTGTTACTATACAGTGAATTGCCATGACGATCTAATGTACTGTGAATACAATAGTAACCACAACAAACAAATACCCAGACTTGACATGTTCTATTTGGTGTAAAGGGAATAAAAGCTGTGAATATTATATGAATGAATCAATGAAAATCAGTGATGACACCAGGTGTTCGTTAAAATGAGTACGCATGTCCTGCCCTTTCGGCGGCAACCGCTGTTCACAAATTGTCTAAATATGGAAGTGTTGTTTGCACTGCAGTAATCCGGCCATGCGACGGTGGCCTGTAAACAAACCAGACAATCAAGTGATCGATGGACCGGAATCTCCAGTAAGATAAGTGGGAATTACGACTGCTGCGTAGAAGTACAGAGATTCCGATGCTTATAAGAAAAGAAAAATATTTAGAAAAGATAGATAAAAACAAAATTGTATTACTTCAGCGTATTTTTAGTTTCTATATCTAAAAGTAATTCTAAAGCAGTTGATCGATCAATGAATTTCACTTTGTAAGTTCAAGGTTTCTCAAGGGATATTTGCCTTGTATAACCCACTTAGCAACACATAAATTAGATTGGTAAAATACACATTGTAAATACACATTAACACAAAATGCACAATACATTTAAGATAAATAGCCACATGTTTGTACCAAGCAGAAGACAATTATTCCCTGCTGATACTAAAAAGACAAATCTGTTAGAAATCTTTTCAAAACGTAACCAGGGATGAGTGAGTGAGTGAGTGAGTATGGCTTTACGCCGTTTTTAGCAATATTCTAGCAATATCACGGCGGGGGACACCAGAATTACCACGGAAAAAGACGTTAGGGATCTGTTGGTCATACAAAAGGTTGCGGGATGGAACTTTGTATCCATCAACCATATCTAGAGGTTCATTATCATTATACACAGGTTGCATAACTGGTTTCCCAGTCTTAAAGTATATAACCATCTCCATGTTTTCTTTTGTAAATTTTATAGTCAGATAGTTATTTTTGCCCTTAATCTCAAGCCGATACTGTTCCACTGAGTTGCTTCTTAGCCCCATAAGTGCTGCGTCACTCGCAAATGTAACTGTATAACAGCCAGTGGAGTCACAGACACGGTCGTTGATATGTAATGTGAATAATACCGGTGATATAACACTACCTTGAGGAACTCCTGTATTGTTAACCGTTTGATGACCACATACTGTTTACACATACGTGCTGTGTGCGACTTAACCCATCCAATGGTATTACTGTTGGCCAGCTTTATGGGGAGTTTCTGCATTAGTATGTGGGACTGTTTCGAAATAATAAAATATGTATATTGTGTAGACGTTGTATGGTCGCGTCTTCTACACCATGACCACACTGATGTAAACTGGAAAGGATGCAACCGATGTGACGTTGACTGCTGTAGGAACTTTAGAATAATACGCTCGAGGCGCTTTATAGCAAAGGAAGTAAATGGAAAGTCTGTAAGAACAGCTCGATTAGGTTTCTTTTCAATGGGAATGATACAGATTTTCCATCGTGATGGAACCAATTTGATTATGTTTGATTGACATTTTAGAAGTTCATGAATAATAAAAAAAGGTGTGATACTTTATGGATAACAACTTCTTTATTAGTATATTATGATGCTACGTTTCGGTAACGATTCTTATGCCGTTGTCAAACACTCACTTGAGAAAGGTATAAGAATCTACACCGAAACGTCGTATAATAATATGATAAAGAAGTTGATAACAATAAGGTATCCTACCTTTCTTATAAACATTTGAGTTGTCAATAGATAACTGATAGATTGACATAAAAATATAACAGTGCTGTTGAGAAGACTCCTCATACATTGTACCATCCAGACTGTTTTGTACCGCTGTCTTGCATGTGTTAATCCTTAGGAAAGACTGCAGCACGTCACTGTCCTTACAATCGTTCTGTAGAGCTTCTTTCATTAGGGAAACATTCTGATGAACAATCGGCAATGTCAGATCTGGTGTAGAATTTATTTAAGTCGCTAGCATAGGATAATTCATCTTTATCATAGTCTTGACCTGGCCTGTCGTACATTGACTTCTCTGAACTGCTTCTACAATTTGTCCTTGAACGTCAGCTTCCCTCTGGTAGTCATAAAGTCGTGGCCGACAGATATTCATATATAACCTTTGAATAGCATATCGTAGTTTTCTGACATCATGACGTGGCCTCTGGATTTTGTTTCGTGGTCCTCATAGTAATGTCTTGGCCTCCAGTTATAAAGTGGTGCCTTCCAACTATAATATCATTGTTTAGAAATATTGTATAGTGACCACTCAATAACTTTATTGTTTTGCTTCAATATGTCCATTGCATGGTTCAGTACATTCTCGATGTTTGTTGTAAAACTTTGTTAACCGTTCTAAATATATTTTTCCTTTTCCAGTTTGCCATGGCGAGCCGAACGACAATCGCGACCATTTTGAAAGTACTTTTTCTCTGTGAGTTCTCCATGACAAATTGTGCAAAGATTCTGTACCTCCCGTTCCCTCTCTACAGTCACATCCAGACAGTCACATGGCTCAGAGATGACCTAAAGAATTTCGGCCATGACCTTTGGATTGCATACCCGGATGTGTTAGCATCCCGTGGGATTCTCAACGATCCTAGTTTCAACTTCATCAAGTATGATAGCCTTGGAGACATGGACCCGGACAAGCACTATGTCAAACCAGCTGTGGATTATTACCTGGATCCTGATAACTTCACAAGTATCACGACCGGAATCTTTCATTTTGTCAACAAAGCTCTGAAATATATCGATCCCACTCATCCTCCACTCGATATGTTTGAAGGTGCAAACCTAATGAACAAGCTTGTATTACGAGATGCTAAGTTGCTGGATATTATCAAGAGCCATAACTTCGATCTGGTTCTAGTGGACGGGACCGTCGGTATGCCATATGCAATCATTGCCTACAAACTTGATATCCCTTTTTGTTTCATTGGGCCATTTTACGACTCCTGGAGAACAGGAGCTCCTACATATCCATCCTTTTCTCCTATAATAGGACTTGGCGCATCCGATACAATGGGTTTTAAGGACCGGGCTGTCAGCACGCTGCAACACGTTCTACTGATGGTAGCCAACCCTCTCATGTCCGACTCAATGGTTTCTCTCTATGCCTCAGAGAAACCATACATTTCTCTGACTAACTTGGTGAGCAAGGCAGAGTTGTGGTTGGTTGAACAAGACATAGTGTTAGATTTTCCAAGATCATCGATGCCCAATACTAAGTTTGTTGGTGGACTGTCTGTTCACGATTCTAAACCATTACAAGGACGCTTCAAGTCATTTTACGAAAATGCCACCACAGGTGTTGTTGTTGTGTCGTTTGGAGGGAGTGTAAAAGCGTTACCGAAGCAGTTTGAGGATAAACTCGTACGTGCCTTCACGTTAACAAAATATTCTTTCGTTTGGAGATCAAGTATTAACTCATCGATTGGAAATAGATTTCTTGTGTCTGACTGGATACCTCAAAATGACCTTTTGGGCCAACCCAAAACCAAACTGTTCATTACTCATTGCGGTGCATATAGTCAGTACGAAAGTATATATCATGGTGTTCCTATGATCGGGATGCCTGTTTATGCTGAACAACATTACAATAGTAGACGAATGGCGTGGAAGAAGTATGGAATTGCTATGGATTTTCACAAACATTCTGCTGAAGAACTTGCACAAGCAATAACAACTGCGATAGACTCCCCAATATACAAGGAAAACGTAGTCAAAGCGTCGATGATATTTAAAGACAAAACTCTTACGCCACGACAGGAGGCAGCGTACTGGATAAATCACGTGATTAAATATGGCGGCAGCTACTTCCGGTCAGCTGGCCTTGACCTTGCGTGGTATCAATTCATGTGTGTTGACGTACTGATCTTCTTCACGGTGATTGTGCTGGTATTCCTATATTGCTCATACAAATCGATGATTTATGTGTCAAATTGTTTCCTTAAAGCATTCAAACATAAGTCAAAAGTCGAATAACTTGTTATCAGATTATAATGAGATTATCCCGTCCCAGTGAACGTTATCAAGTTGTTGTTTTTTTAGGTGAGTTTTGCAATATAGTACTATAGTACATCACGCAAAATATTTGAAACGCAATACTTTCCTGTGATAACCAGTTTAATGAATGTTTTATTACTGTACATACAATTATTTCGAAGAACTATTCAGACAAATAAAAGAGCTATTTTTCGAAAATATTTCTTATTTCGGAAGGAACACATTGACTAGAACGACTACCATTCGTAAACCGCGTTTCAATCATGCCCTTTCAAATATATATTTGCTTGTCTAAATTTTGTGTCTATATTTCCTGCTTGAAATTTGTATAATTGAATGAATTAACGGTATCAGTCAATTATGTATCTTAGGTGCCTAGGTTATTTATGTCTTTCAACACCGCCATATAGCTGTAACATTGCTTGGTGCGGCGTAAAACTCACTTATGTCTTTCAATAATCAGTTCATGTTAATCAGAGACAAGAATTGTTTATATATGTCGTAGAACACTCCAAATGTGTTTGCATCTATGTTTGCTGTTAATGACAGTTATACACTGCCAATCTACTAAAATAGAATAAGAAGAAAGGTGAAAACAAAAATACCTGTTCTGTAAATGTTTACACTGAATTAGGGTCAATGTTTTTCATCCTTTGTAAGAATGGTCTCGGGACAATCTCACAGTCCCTTAACCGCATTATTTTCCCTACTGCCGAGCCTTCCCTGCAATGCTAAAACCCCCATGAAGTACGTAGACTTCCACTGAATCTCCCACCTCACTGGGGCTCCTTTTCAATTTAAATGGGATTATTTGTTACAAATAAACATTACATATATTCAAAGACACATGTACCTTCAATGCATGTTCCGCATGATTATTCTATGAATACCACAAATGTATCAGATGCTGAAATCGTTAATTAATGGGGATAGTAAAACACGAAAATAAACTGTAAATCGATTTCATTCTAAAATCTTCAAACACATATTTTCAGTACAGAGAAATCACCATCAAAACAAAGACTAACCTGTCTTACACTAAAAAGAACTGCCTAAAGCATTTCATACGTGGATATGTGCCGAATAGGTCCGGTGGGGATGGTCTATTCAACTGTTGCTGTGATTACAACAGTCTCTTTACAACATTCCTTACAGACTTGGAATGTTTTCATACTGTTACACATTTTCCATAGATTGAGTACTGGCGTAGCACAAGTATATTGCCCTTTTTATACCAGAACAAACTCATTTTTAATAGCAGAATAATCGTTCGTATTCCAAGTCAGTACATTCATATCATGATTATGTTACTCATGTGGTGTCATGTTTATAACTATCAAGTTTCGATTTGCCATTAAACATGTCGGCCCAAATCTTGTACATAAAAGCGACCAAACATTTTCCATTATCACTGTGAACGATTGAAACTGTACAATAAACACATGTTTATGAATCACTATGAAACAGAGATGAAACAAAGCGATGGTGAGAATGTATGCGTATCCTGCCCCGCTGGTCAATCCCGTCATAAACACACGCAAAGGCAAGTCGATAATTTACCAGAGCAAGATTGGTGTGCTTAATGTCTCTACCAGAATGTTTAATGGCATGTGGAGATATCAATTGATTGATTATTTGGTTGGCTGATTGTTGACACTAAAAATGGTTCCATGTGGGGAATCGAACCCGGATTAACCCCGCGGCCCATAAACATGTAACAATCTTGAAATAAAAAAGTACACACAACCAAAGTATACCAAACGAGGTAATGCATCAACTAAAAATGAGTAACTTTCTTAAATTATGGCGTCCTAGCAGGTTGTTCAAGCGTTCGCTCGTGGCGTTGAAAACCCTGGTGCGATTCCTCCCATTTGTGCAATGTGTGAAGACAATTTCCTTAGTCCCATATCCGTGATATTGATGCAATATTGATGGCGTAAAACACAACTCACTGAATTTTGCAGATCCAGTGGGGGATACTGCTCTTGTCGTAACTCCTATTCCGGAACTGAAACAAAGGAAATATATTAGCTGAAACAATATATTTACATGCACAAATACCATACGGACAATTACAAGTATCATTGGCCTGTGGCCAGAATATGTGATGAATATTCTATGGTCGCAGCTCCGAGGTTTTATTATCCTTCAGATTTGGGTTTCAACAAACAATCATTTTCACCCCAATTTGCATGTTCAATTATTTTTGTATTACTCGATTTATAGAATAAAAATGCTACAATTATGGGTTGGTGTTCGAAATGAAAATACATGAACCACTTTAAACTAAACTTACATAGAATCAAGGGTATCTACAGTGTTGCCAGTGAGAAATCGTAACTGTTAACACACATCTACACACGCACGCACGCACGCACACACACACATACACTCTCTAAACATTTATCTAAAGAAACACATTGATACTGTGATAAGAAGAAATGGGTGAGTGTCGACGCCAGTGACCCACAAGACACCTTCCTGGCTAATCTCTGGCCAGAATAAGGTGCCGTGTTCTAAGATGCTCGTGTTCGTCATCTGGCGACGACACAGCTTGTACAATGGTTGCTAGCTCATAACGTCCTACCCGGATATTGTTCCCTTTTGTATCCACTATAGTTCGTGGGCGGCATTGTGTTCATGCAGATATGTTGATAATGATTTTTATGGAGAAGCAAGTGACCCCCCTTGCTTGTCATGTACAAAATCAATGACCCCCCCTCCCCTTCAGATATTTTTCACGCATAATTTTCAAATGTTTTCATGTACAAAATTGATGACCCCCCTAGTACATGTGTACAAAATTGATGACCACCCTTCCTCCCCAGAAGAAAATGGCTGACCCCCCTTAAAAACATCAACACCCTCTCACCCCCACCCACCCCCCAGCCATAAATTATGAACGGTCCCTAAACTCACTCACTCTCCTAATGGCCGTTGCTGGTACACTACTCAGACTGGATCCCAACTTGCTGGAAAACAGGAAGACAAATATATTTGCCATTTAAAGTGTACAGCCCGATGCCAGTCTAAGCTCTCAGGCCCTTGCGAGCCTCTGTGTTCTGCACTAGTGTGGAAACCTGGCAACTTTAAGATAGGTTACCTGTTTAGAAAACAACATCATACCAATAAATATTTTTGTCTCATCGCCAAGTTACTTTTACACTGCGTCTAGCAATATTCCAGCCATATCACCAGATGGACACCAGAAAGAGCGTCCCCACCTCACACCCATGCCGAAATGGAACCCCTGCCTTCAGCGAGACGAGCGAACGCTTTACCCACCAGGTTATCTAACACCCAATACAGCAGGAACAAGTCAGCGACAAGACGACCTATAACAACTGCGTAGCGTAACTACAACCCCCTCCCAATAAAACAAATAAAACTCAAAACAAACAAGCAAACAA
>VKKT01000146.1:85145-104763 GCA_008038995.1 Haliotis laevigata
GAAAAAGCAGCCGCACATACACATCCACACACATGCACGTCGTCATATGAGCGAACATTCTCGAGAACGACGTTAAACCCAATTTCACCTCACCTCTCATTTCGCCTACATCCCAATTCGCCTACAGTCTTAAAACAAAATTTCATGGTCTGTTGACTGTTGATTTCGCAATGGTAAACTAGTTGCATTTGGTAAATAAAATGTAAGTTGTAATGATTTTAGTTCAATTTCTATTTCCATCAGTTAAAATGACAATGCTGCTTTACGATATACACGGAGGCAAAACAAAGAGAAAGCCTTAAACTGGTTGTAAACAGTCTTTCTTCACATGTCCTATGCATTTAGATGAACAATTTCCAAACTAAACCAGCTATGATTTAGTTTGACATATATAAACGTTTATAAAATACAAGGAATTATTACAGGATATACAAGGTATGATGTTGGTATTTGTAGGCAATTCAGAAAATGAGCCTTCAACTTCACTGACCCACAAACTTGTCACTTTTAGAGATTAGTGACAATTTATTTACATAAGAGGCAAATATTTTTACTATACATTGGTAAAAAGAGTTACAAGGTGCAAGCAATACTGTTTTGCACAACTTATACCTAGCTGTGCACACTTTTCTTTTGAATCGACCACATATCCTTATAACAACAGTCGATCAAGATGTAAGTATGGCACTGACCAGTGAGTCRGGTTCATTATAAGAGTAGGGGTGCAATTTCTAATCCCAATTAGCCTACATTATTTTTGTATGCGAAATGGGATGTAGGCAAATTGAGATGTAGGCGAAAGAAGACTAAACCATTTGTCATGTATTATGCAACCTCTATAACCTAGACAGTTCTAACTGAAATCAACCGATTAATAAAGGTCCGAATTCGTGTTACTGTGCGTCAACCGTGCATATATATAAGGGTCTCTTAGAACAACTGTCCAGAAAATGGGTTTCCTCATAAACACTATCCGACGTACATTGTCTTCAGTGACATCAGGGAAGCGATGGAATTATGACACTGCATCCATACCTTTGAACCAAGATAGCATAAAATTCTATTTAAAAATGTCTTTTTGTTTTCTTGGCATACAGATCGAACTTGTAAACATGTTATACACACATAGTGCATGTCTTGCCTGTTACTGTGTGCCTGCATCGGCAACACTTAGGAGGTAATATGTTGACTGTTGGAGTGACGCATCACGTGAAGGTAATTTAAACACACGAATAATGGTCGTTTGTTTGCCGACATTTAAACAAAACCTGATATGATCTAAAAATAATATTGAATGACTGAAGGTGCGTTTTTAAACAAGGAATATTTATTTAAACCATTAAGGAGATATTAGAAACTAATGTCTTCCTTATTTACATCGTAGACTTGTTATGATAGTGCCTAACCTAGGCTGCCTAGGGTGTGGTTCATCTGGTCACGCAGAAGTATGGTTGTACGTTGTTGTAAGATGCTGCTGTAAATAGGTTTTCCTTTTGTTTTGTTGTTTGTATAAAGTATGACACCGGACTCAGCACTATTCCAGCTTTATGATGGAAGTCTGTAAACAATCGAGTCTGGACCAGACAATCCAGTGTTTGACATCATGGGCATCGATCTACGCAACTGGGAACCGATGACATGTGTCAACCAAGTAAGCGAGCCTGACCAACCGATCCCGTTAGTCGCCTGTTACGGCAAGCATGGGTTGCTGAAGATCAAATCTCACCCGGATCTTCTCGGGTAGGTTTTTCTAAAAGCAATACGAGCTATGTGTTGTAAAGATGTAGAATATTAGCGACCAGACCCTTCCACGCCCACAAAGACACGAGTACAACTTCGACAACATCATGACAATATGTTATAGATCACTATCAAAGAGTGATGATAATGGATTTTTCTTGCGAACTGTAAGCGTTTCCTCACAACGAGTGAGTGAGTTAGTGAGTTTAGTTTTACGCCACACTCAGCAATATTCCAGCTATATAGCGGCGTTCTGGAATTAATCGAGTCTGGACCATACAATCCAGTGATCAACAGCATGAGCATCGATCTGCGCAATTAGGATACGATGACATGTGTCAACGAAGTCAGCGAGCCTGACCACCCGATCCCGTTGTTCGCCTCTTACGACAAACATGGGTTGGTGAAGATCAATATTCTAACCCGGACCTTCACGGGTCTCATCACAACGGAGCCGTCGTAAACATAGGCAAAGGCTATTAAGTTGTTCACCTAAAAACACCCAGAACATATGGTTTAAGTTGAAATAGGGAATTCTGAGCTTCGGCATGTTACATTAATCTCTGCGCTAAGATAATTCATATTTTGTTTACGTTACCATACTATAGTATAGGTATTGCAAGAGTCGTAGCTCTGAAGATGCTGTGTACAAGCGGACACTTGTGTTATGGTAGTTGCCGTTCCTCGAATCACTGCTTGATAAGACGATATTTCAATTTTTTAAGGATGTTGATAAATTGTTGTTTATTTGGTATTTTACCATATTTATGAAAATATGAAATATATGCATCAATAAATTGCACAGAAAGAGCATAGCAACTGATATGAAACACTTCTTTGGTATTATGATAATATTTGTTGTTAATCTTAAGTTTTACAGAGAGACAGAAGGAGCATCATAAAGTTACGCTCAAAAGACGATAATGCTGCGATTGATTATGGTGATGATGATGAGATGGTTGTCTGAACTCGTCAGATGGTTTTCAAACATTTCAACTTCTAGTAAATGTATCGGGTGTTGTTATACCAACAGTGTCGCTTTCATGATGTCAGCATGACGTTTATGGAGTGAGCATCATTCAGGATCAGTATTGAGACGCTGATCATCAACGTCATGATTGACGGACATATTGTAGGGGCAGCTGCTCTAATCTCGGAAGTGTCAGTGTCAATCCTCACTGCCCCACCTGGAAAAATAAAAAACACCGTTGTTCATGTTCTCAATTTATCCACGTAAAACCAAGGGAGATAACTCGGACATGAATAGCATTTCTGTCTAATCCAGTCTAATATTTATACCGAAATTTAATAATGAAATTATATTATGCTCGAAAACTATTGCGTGGTTTGAAGCAGGAAAAAACTGCCCCAAACAAGCACCTTTCATACAACAGAACCCCTGGGCTATTAAATGATCGGTCATTTACAACTTACAATATTTGCTGAAAGCAGACTCGATTGTAGGAGTCTCACTATATTTGTCACTTACAAGGTCACCTTACACATCAGGGGAATATATGGTTCAAGTGAAAATAGGGAATGGAAACGGACATAACTTGTGTCACTGATGTGTGACATATGATAATTACTTCTACGTGACTGTATTCTACACGGGGCGGTGGGGTAGCCTAGTGGTTAAAGCGTTGGCTCGTCACGCCGAAGACCGGGGTTCGAATCCCCACATGGGTACAATGTGTGAAACCCATTTCTGGTGTACCCCGTCGTGATGTTGCTGGAATATTGCTAAAAGCAGCGTAAAACCAAACTCAGTCAGTCAGTCAGTCAGTATTCTACACGTAGTGGGAAGTTCTACACCGAATGTAGATACAGTCTGTTCATAAACAATCTGAGACATTTTACAAAAAATGACAACATAACTTTTCTCTGCACATTACCAGAATCTACCCACCTTGACTAACGCTGAGTCTCTGCAAGAATAACTTTGATGGAAACAAGCAAAGTCAATTAAATTGAAATGAACCCCAATGAGACAATGAGATGGGAGACTCAGAACACGACGAAAATGCAGAAATGCTTCATCTAGGGCGAAATCATGATATAAAATGACAGACGGAAGTGAAAATAAGCTGGTTCAGGGACTGTGGAACGGACAACTACCAACCTAGCGTGTAGTGCACATCCGGGCTCATTTTGCCATCCCCTCCTCGACTGTATCCGAACACCCGCAGTCTGTACAGGAAGTCTGCAGACACTCCGTAGATCACCACCTCCGAGGACTTTCCGGCCAAGGCATCGCGAGCTGTTCGGATGTCTTCGGTGGAGGGCCAGTAGCGCACCTAAAATACAAACGGTGATCGACTGATGCCAGAATATAGGTACTCTCTTATGGCACAGCGAAACACATCCCGTATGAAAAATCACCCCAAAACCTAAAGAAACCCCCAAATTGGACTAACATCGTCTCTGAAATGAACATATTTTACCGAAAAAACTCAGTTCCTAAATTATAAAAATCATAAAATATAATCAAAAGAAGCCCAGAGACTTTCTTCATTTTCAGAAACTGTGTAATTCTAGCCTTGCCACATAGACTTGCATTGGCTTTCTTGGATGTGTTTGTTTTTCAGGGTCTGCATGACTACCCCAAAATGTAAAACAGAAAAAATATAATCCAAGAAAAACAATGATAACTGCTTTTACTACCGAACGTATGATGGAAGCATTCGTGACAAACTACAAGAAAACTTGTCTACTATCGATACAGGTTACGCCAAAAATATGCCAAACCAATCAGATTGCACGTATAACTTGAAGTGCTTTGGTCAAAGAATCATTCGCGCATTACAATATATTTAACATGCATGTATCTTTTATCAACATTCATATCAATGATAGTAAATATTTTTCAGTCATATTATGTTCGTGTATGTGTTATATCAGAGAAACATACGTTGGAAATAATCCTACTAACTGACAATATTTTTAGCTAAGTCCGTTCGGGCTGAGATGGAACCCAGCCTCAAAAGGGCCACGAGATAAGCTTGTCCCGAGTGGGTCAGGAATGTCTTGAAGATAAATGAAAGATGCGAGATGTGTCGATTATTATATGAGAGTGTACTGTTTGTTTGTTGTTTAATGCTGCAAATTTTCCAGCTATAAATAATCGAGTCTGGATCAGACAATCAGGTGATAAACACCATAAGCATCTATCTACACAAGTGGGATACGACGACTCTAGGATTTCCTCTGAAATTATGCTGCCATGCCTTGATATATTTGGAATACTGTTAACAGCGGCGATATATACCAACTACACCGTGCAGATCCGGGATAGAATTGGTCTTCAGTAACCCATGCTGAGTATGGCGTGAAAGTAGAAACAAAAAGCCAACTCACTTACTCACTCAAATGACCAAAAATGCTTGTTGACTTGGTTGACATTCTCATCGTATCCCAATGGCGTAGATCGATGCTCATGCTGTTGGTCACTGGATTGTCTGTTACAGACTCGATTGTTTACAGACCACCGCCATATAGCTGCAATATTGCTGAGTGCGGCGTAAAACAACAAACAAGCAATCAATCAATGGACAACAGACATTATCTACCTTGACCTGGCTTGTTGCAGGACCACTGATGTATCTTGAAAACAATTATGCTATCTACTGTCCATATGTATTTTCGGTAATTATTATCAGTTTCCCGCCATGAACATATTCGTGTGATCACAATTTCCTATGGCATCTTAGAAGGGTCATTTGTCGCATTGTCGCATTGAATACCATTTTTCTTTACAACCACATTTTTCTTTTCAACAAACGACCAAAATGTCGCGTTGTCGCATCGTCGCATTTTGGATAAATTTGACACTTTTTGCTTGTTTTAGGTAATGGCGACAACACGACAATGTCTCATCTAGGATTCCATAGTTTCGTGTTTTAGTATGGCGACGCCACCTTGTATCCAATGAGTGGTTCCTCTTGCGTGGTGGTTGAAATCCCCCTCCAGGTAACACGAACGCTGTCCGGACCGTGGGAGAAGATGTAGACCTCTGTCGGGTAAAGTTGTGGCGCTGAAACAACATTGACTTGAGCTGCAGTACACGACGTTTATACCGAACACGCTGATAACGAACTGACGGATAAAACGAACAGTTTTTATGTTCCGGCTACTTGTCGTAATTGGAGTCGAAATGCATAGAGGAAACTACGCTTATACTGAAACAACACATTTGGTTGTCCCTTTGAGTTCGGGGGCGACGGGGTAGCCTAGTGGTTAAAGCGTTCGCTCGTCACGCCGAAGACCCGGTTTCAATTCCTAACATTGGTACAATGTGCGAAGCCCATTCCTGATGTCCCCCGCCGTGATATTGCTGGAATATTGCTGGAATATTGCTGGAATATTGCTACACGCGGCGTAAATCGAAACTCACGCACTCACTCACTTCTACTGGACCAGTACTTACGGTAACCCCATGTGCGCTGTCTGTACACTTCACTCACGGGCCCCAAGGCTCCTGTGTTGTACACTTGTACGTCGAATATGTACCAGGTGTACGGTTCCAGGCCGATGACCAGCCCTGACGATATCTGCCCTTTGAGACCCAGAGTATTCATGAACGGTTGCTCCTCGATGGTGTAATAATTGATCTGGTTGAAGAAATCAAAGCATTATCAGTTACGAAACGCTGGAAATATCGGTGGTGACATTGAAATTTCAAATTCCGTGTACTGATATTATGTTTGAACTTTTTGTATTCAACAACATCTTACTCATTATTATGATCCTGTTATCTATTATTTGGATTTTCATAAATGAACTTTTTATATTCACCAAAACCAGTTATACATTGAGTGTATGTCTAAAAGATAACATTCCATACAAGATATTTAAAGAGGTTCAAGTTAGCCCATTTTAATGAACAATTCAGATGCATCATCAACGAAAATGAAAATTTTGAATGAATTTAATACTTGTTGACAGAGATCTAGAGAAAGCACATAAACTGAAGTACAAAAGAAAGTACACCATAGTTTGGGAGGATTATTTTCCATTTTTTCAAACTTATTTTTTAAAACGATCTCAAAGCACCAGGTGAGTACTTTGTGTTGTAGGTCAGTTTACATGTTTACTGAGAAGACTGAACGCACCTTATAACCCAATACTGTCCCTTTCATTACTTCCCGCGTGTTCGGGACCATAGTCCACGTGACGTTGACGGCGGTGGCGTTGTGTTGGAACGCATATACGTTCCCCGGAACACCTACAGGTACTGTAAAGGGAATGGCGGTACGTATTTTAAATCACCATTTAGCGAAATTTGGCAAACGTAATAATATAATGCACTTGAGTAGCACCTAATTTCCAACCGGTGGCTGCTCAGTGGTGCTCCACAAAGTTCCAAATAAGATAATAAAATAAACAGAGTTATTGGTTTTGAAGTCACGGTCGAATTACTCAAGAGAGTGCGCAGATTTAAGAAATGTTTGGAGGCTGTTCCACAGAGTTGAAGCCACAACAGAAAAAGCCTGGCTAGCTAACTTTGTCCTCGTGAATGATGCACAGAGCTGGGGTTGATCAGATGAGCGGAGTCTACGAACAGGGAGATATCGAGTGAAGCCCATTTCTGGTGTCCCCAGAATATTGCTAAAAGCGGCGTAAAACTAAACTCAGTCATTGTTCAGTAAAGGTCAATAACCATCTGGCTGAAGCACTTACTATCTTCTGCAGAGTAGATGAGGACCGTAGTTGAGTTGGGGCCTTGACCTTTCTCATTGATACCCTGGACCTTGACCTCGTACAGACTGTAGAACCTTTCCTGACCTACTAACTGCACATACTTCGACTCTCCAGCATCAACGTTCGCCTGCATTGGATACGCAAATTATTAACGGCCAAGCTGATTGAATAATTAAATAGAAATAGTCAAGTATAACGATGGTTCCAAATGGATACGGTACGGTATTTGTGATGAGGTTAGGTGAGGTCAACTAGCTGGCGTAGGGTAAGTTGGGGTTTGGTGAGGTTAAGTGAGCACCCGTGGGTTTGCGAAGGGGGAGATGAGATGGGGTTTAGTGGGATGAGGTTGGGTGAGATAGCATCTAATGTCACGCTAAAGAATGTTTCACTTTCATAGCGACATGATTCACATGATTGTGTGTACTTGTCCGGATGTATGGTTTGTACGGTTCTACGTTGAGGTACAGTGTTCGTTTGTTGTTTAACGCCGCACTCAGCAATATTCCTATATGGCGGCGATCTGGACTAGACCATCAAGTGATCAACAACATGAGCATCGATCCCGTTAGTCCCATTGGTTGCTGAGGACCAACCCGGGTCTGCACGTCTGTGATGTACAATATCACGGACAAGATAACTCTAGTTCGACCGGTTTCTTACATCCGATCACCAGAGGGATAGCAAAGAATACTGTCTTACAAATAGTTTGATCTGACGAGAAGAGAGTTTCGAACTACCGACATTTACATACGTTCTATTTATGAGACCACGGTGGCATTTAGGTCCTTTATCCATGTATGTTTATATATCTAATCATGATCTATATGAATTAATTTTCAACTGCGTACAAGGATGACGTGTATAAAAGTAAAAGAAGAAATGGTTAAGAAGTATTCTACTACCGCTGCCCAACGATCAGTTCCCTGCTGTCGCCAGTAGACTCTGTAACCAAACCCAGGCGCTCCGTGATCAGCTTCTAGAAGAGGCTGTGAAACACAAACATCAAACGGTAATGGAAATTCATGGATTGAAAACTCTTGCCAACATGGGTAGTCGGAGTTGGAAATCCCCGATCTGAGATCTACACCAGCGCAGGGTAAAAACCTGAAGACCTAGAAAGTTCGTAGAGCCTGTGGTCCTAAAACTTTCAGTTTCCAGAATCTACGAGAGAGTTTGCATTGGTAGTACAAAATACATCACTATGAAGTTTTAAGTTCACGTAATGAAATGTCGAACTGTTCAATCCATTCTGAGAAAAAGAATATTAATAAGATCCCATTTCACATGTATAAATCAATGTACATATGCTTGACCAGCAGACTGATAAATACTGAAATAAAACTGTGATGGGTGTTAAAAATAATGTGTGATCTATTTTTCTTATTTATTCGCTATTAATGGTCACGTTAGATTCGAATGACCTGAAACGACCTCTCTGCTCTGGTGGAGACTAAGGTAATTTTCAGAAGACTTTTAACTTTTGTTTTGTTTTGTTGGACAGTAATACACATCGTTTTGGCACCGCCGTGCATAAATACATGTATGGTTCCGAATTGTGATTGCAAATGTTTTTGTTGATTTAATGTGACTGATCTGCCAAACAGTTCTTGCAGTTCTAAACTATTTTTGGAATTTGAACAATAGCCAGTGTAAGTACCTCCCAGGTGATGGTGAGATCCCCAACGCTGCCTCCTCCCCCTCCCACCTCCCCGGGGGCCAGTGCTGGGGGTGCTGTAGGGGTCTGGTACATATCTGGAGATCGTAAGACGCCATGGTGATGAATAATACGATTTTGATGATGAAGGTTTCATGATGACGATTGCCACTAAGGGTTCAAATCCCTATCACAATTTCTTACAAAAGCAATCTAACCATTAGTGTAATCACTATGTTAAAACAAAATACATGTATACTCAAATGTTCTTGACTCTTTAGCGTCTGTTATTGTGACGGTTGAATCAATGGTTAACAGGCAGCTTGTCAGATAACATTTTCTGGTCAACCAGAGTAACTTGTCGAGCACAGGAA
This sequence comes from Haliotis laevigata, assembly GCA_008038995.1. NCBI lineage: Eukaryota > Metazoa > Mollusca > Gastropoda > Lepetellida > Haliotidae > Haliotis > Haliotis laevigata. The sequence goes on from VKKT01000146.1 coordinate 94,614, forward strand.
CATATGTTATAAGCTTTACCGCGGGGATGAAGTGCAGGTGACCGGCAGAGGGTTAAGTTCCAAATAAACATATGGTATAAACTTTCTGGCATTTAACTCTACAGAAACATTCTTTTATTGTCCTTAAACAGGTAAACACGTGACTTGTTTGATCCTAGAAGATGGGTAGATGAAGCATAAGCACTATATTAATGGACATACAACTTTCTTCTGTATGGGCGACGTTTCGCCATAGATTCGAATGTCGTTGTCAAGCAAGTGGTACATGAGAAGTATTTTTGGGTGAACATGTGATGATGCTATGAATATTTAATGGAGTCCATCAATAGATTATATCAAAAGCATGTGTTTATGAATTAATACCAAAATGTGATGACAGCAACCGTTCCTGAACATTTGAGTGTAGAATGCCCAACCGGTTGCATCCGTCACAAACACATGCAAAGACAAATCAATGTAAGACTCGAACAGGTACAAAAATTGTTATACATAATCTATTTTGTTTTCTGTTAATATGTATATGCATGACCCGCTTTATACACAGTTCAGACGTGTAAATCAGACATGGCTTTGGGTTTTTTTTGGGTGTGTATTTATAGCAAGTTATAATTTAAACACGTTTACCTGACGCAACACTGGGTGGCCCAACACCATAGAAATTAGTTGCCTTCACCCTGAACTGGTAACCAGTGCCTGGTTTAAGTCCCTCGACCAGGTATCTCCGTTTGTTCCTGCCCTGGACGATTGTATCCATTTCAGGAATACCTGGCAATACATACAACACCTGCAAAATCTGAAACCTCGTTGGCATTCTGTAATACTGTCACAAAAATACTAACAACGCTCGAACGTAAGTGAAGCCCAATGTTAAAGTATGGGGTGGGTGATGATGATTTCTGGACCCTGGATATGCTGTAATACTGTTACTGGAAATACTAACACCGCTAAAGTGAAGCTCTGTTGAAAGTATCCGACCTGATCTGGCCTGATGTGTATGGGTGGGCGCTAAGCATTCTAGCGACGATTCCAATATCTTTTATGGATACTTTGCCTTCTTGAGAGTGGTAACTTGTACAATATATACAACCAACAGTGCGTTCTCATCGTGAGCATTTGCACCGTGCCACTCATTCGGTCACCACGACGAATTCGAAACCTCTTATGTGTTCATAGCAGGTGTTCGTCATCCGAACGAGTACTTGCATAGTTCAAAATACGAATGTGAATAGCAAATTTTCCCCCGTCGCATTCGGGTTACTCGAACATTGTGACATGGTGATCAACCCTACTGCAATATTGTTTAACATTATTGTCTATGATTTCACACACGTGTGATTACTCACTTAGCAGTGTTTCAACAGTTGCTACGATGTATGGGTTATTGCAACGATCTTCCAGTCATGAATGTCAATGAGTGTCCATATGGAGTTAAGGTTGGTACACACGGGTTCCGTTAGTGCATCCCACTTTGTATCTTCTTGAGAAAACATACCAGAACCAACTGCTTTAGGAGCGAACACTTTAACCACAATTCGACTCCATCGCACCATTATGTGGTAAGAAAAACGAAAGGTTCTTAGAATTACATACTTTCAACCTGAAGGGTCCATGCCGGTTCAAAGTTTGTTAACACTTCTATCGCGTACCAGACGATGTTTCGGCCATTGTCCGGGCCTGTTGTCCACCACAGCACCATAGAGTGATGGGTGGTCAGGACAGACTCAACAAACACTCCAGATGGTTCTCCAGGAGGACCTGCATCGAAAGATGAAGATTATATGAGTAAGAAAATCGTTCATTTTATTTGTTAGAATGGGATCATAACAAGTATAAGTATATAGTATTACTGGCTGATATGATATAATAATCATCGTGAGAAGATGATTACGCTTAGTCTTAGCAATAGCGAGGTAGTCGGCTTTTACGCTGCTTTTAGCAATCGTCCAGCAACATCACGGCGAGGGACTCCAGACATTAAGTAAATCCGAATCTTTAGTGTGACGAGCGAACGATTTAACCACTCGGCCACCCCATCACGCTCATATCACGACAGGGGCAAAATACTGTACCCATCTACGTGAATAAAACCGATCTTCGGTGTAAACAGATAACACCTAGACCACTAGGTTATCCAAACGCCACTCCTTGCGTATATCTAAGTAAACAATGAAAATACGTTAAGGACAAACCTAGAACCGTCAGAGTGGCTGTTCTGCTGACTCTCTCGAAAGCTGTCTTCGCGAGGCATTCATACTGTCCACCAAACCGTGCCTGTGCTGCGATGATATACAGGCCGCTAAACGTGGTTTGGATGCCCTGTAAATACATGACATTGCTACATATGCAACTGGAGCAATACCTATATACTCCCAAAAATATAAAATACGTTTTTAATTTTAAAACGTTAACAACTCAATGAAGCTTTGATTACACAATGCCATTTAGAAATTGTTCAACACTCATTCTCAATAACGGGGTGCAAATGCTGTCGCCGCCATGCTTCTCCTAAACTCTCTTAGCAAATGTTATTATAAGTATGGTTGGATAATGGTACCACCCATCCGTCAGGCATAATCAGTCCAATAACCCAAAACGTATATTTGTTACAGCTACGGTAATAGGTCAATTTGAAATGTTCGTTACTGTCGCCGGTAACAAAACCTTACTTTGAAGTTAAACTTAATGCAGTTTGGTATACAAATACCTGGATATTAGTACATAAGGACTTTGATATTGGTCAGTTTCATTTTCTGCAAATTGTTAAGCCAATGCGTTTTTTTAGACAAATCAATGTGTTCTAATGTCACGTCGCCAGTTTTGAGGAAATGTCCGTGACTAATTTTCAGCTTGACACGTGTGGAACAAAGCTTAATCTCACCCATTCACTTTGAATGAATACAATTTATGTTTACATTAATGGTACTTGTCGTTATTTGGGGTTCAGAATATCTCTCTGCATAGTATATCTCAATACATAGAAAATATTCCATGCGTAGAAATAAGAGTGAAATGTCCGTTACCACCGCATAATTCGGGAATTGTGCTCATTTTTCACATAGTTTAAGTTACATTTAGACAAAGTATGCCAGATAGGAAAAGAAAAAAATATTCAAAACTTGTGTGTGGTAACTGACTTCTTGATTTGTCATAATATGAAATCTCCGTTACTGAAATGTTCGTTACCAGGATATACCAACTATATTGCTTGTGAAGAGTTCTGATATTATTTTTCAAATATCACGTGAGTCCTATTCCATCTGGGAAGTCAAAGAGGATGTATAAAGTCACCAAAGACTTAAATTGAGAGTCATCTAAAACAGGAAGTAACCATGTAACGAACATTTCATTTCTAAATACACAAATGACACCATCACTAACTGTTTAGTTATTAGTAACGTTTCGGAGTTTACAAAGTAATGTCACTCTGTATTTGATAAGACAGACCTACAATTGGGCAATAGAAACATTACCATAACATCAATAACAACCACAAGGAACATTTCATACTAGTAACGGATATTTCTGTTACTTCGATTGGATTAAAATTGAGCAACAATCCTATTATTTCCTGATTTTTTTGTTGCTTGTCTAAAGTTAAATAATTACAGTATCATTATTTGAAATGTATACCCCAAAAAGATTGAATGATAATAAGTAGATTTGAGAATAGTTTACCTTTCTGCATTTAAACCCTCAAGCCATAGAAACCGAACTAAACCACCTCCGCCATGTCTTCGTCCATTATAACCAGTACCTCCAGAAGTTAGTCAATAATGTCATCACAACCACCCTCAAACCAAGAGATAAACACCCCGCCGGCAATCGGCACCCTTTTTGATAAGTATCCCGTATGTCCCAGCAGTCAGCCACCAGATAAGACGACTCCTTCAGCAGCAAGCAGGCATAGACGTCCTGTTCCAGAAAGGCAAGTCCATCCAGAACCTCCTCCAAGCCACAGACATACCACCGTCAATAACAAGAGATGACCCCTCGGGAGTGGTCTACCAGATTCGTTGTCAATGCGGAGACTTCTATATTGGTGAAACATCCCGCCCGCTCCCACTACGAATCAAAGAACATAAAGCGTCAGTCCAGAAAAATGACCCCAAATCCGCCATAGCCGACACCACCCAAGCCAACCCTGACCATGCCATCCTACGGAACAACATCGATATCCTGGAAATCAACCGACAAAACTACAAAATTAGGAAACTCCTTGAAGCCATAAACATCCAACGCCACAATCCCACCATGAATCGTGATCAAGGTTATTTCATCTCCTCAGCCTATCAAAACCTAATCAAAGACCACCACCAGTAATCCTTTCATACCTCTTTTGTCCATATGGCTTCCACGCTCCACTTTGTGCTTGCAATCACAACTAGAGTACTTCAACCTACTTACTTATCATCATCCCATTGTACGTCAAACTCATCAATTGTATAAACTCAACTCTAATCACAATCATTCACTCTGTACATCTGCTGTAATCACTTATCAAATATTCAATGTACATCAACCTTGTTAATTGTATATATTAACTATACAGCAATGTATATATTCTCCTCGTTTCAAATTGTTGTAGCACTTGCTTACTACGGTGTTGGTACCTACACCGAAACGTCGCACTCATTGCATTTTAAGAAGTTGACTATCCATAGAACTAAGTTTTCCTTCATCTTCACAACTTCTAAAATGCCTCTTAAAGAACAAAGATTTATGAAGATAACGTCAACATGCTTATTAAATCTTTATATGATTGTTTTCAGTTTCAATTTCTTGAAATCTGCCCAGTTTAAGTCTATCTGAGGACAAGGCAATGTTTCTGAAGACAGAAATGTTCGTTACTTTTATAGTGGTTTGTATCTTGTGGTTGGAAAACTATTAAACCACGTTTCCTCCTTAAATAGACGACAGTTATGGTTTATGACTGAACTTTCAGAGAATTTGAAAGTATTTGTCACTTCATGGGATTTGGTTTCATGTGTATCCTGTATTCCTAAAGTTTCATTTCACACAGTTTGGTCAATGTTTGCAAGTTCACTATCGTTTATCCTGCACTGTACTGGCTGGGGATTAGTTAGTCTACCAAGCAAGAACACAGTTACAGTGTTAGGGCGACATGTACTCCCAGGTTTGGTAATAAGGGCCATGGCTGATTTCTAGGTGTGTGCTTTAATCGGTTTAGGTGGTTATCCCTTGTTATAACGAATATTTCAGTGATAGGATTCTTTAAGAGTGTACTGATCTTGTTACCTTGTTATATTTTCAAAAGTCTTCAATTCTTGGTTGTAAGCAGCCCAATATGTTACCTTGGCAAAATAAATGATTTCACTCGAATGCGTGATTAATTTTTGTGAGCCATTTGCACCCCGCTATTGAATGAGAGCGCAAATGTAACATATCTATGTTTTTTATTTAATTGGGATTACACTTTCTTAGTAAAGGACAGATTCTAGACTAGACTAAATTCTAGATTCAGAATGCTTTTGTTGGGTTGTGTCCCATCCGGGATTATTGAAGGAACCTACGTGGTAGAAAGCATTGTAATTTGCATTCTTGAAGTAACTTACGTGGTAGAAAACATTGTAATTTGAATTATTGAAGTAACTTACGTGGTAGAAAGCATTGTAATTTGCATTATTGAAGTAACTTACGTGGTAAAGAGCATTGCAATTTGCATTATTGAAGTAACTTACGTGGTAGAAAGCATTGTAATTTGCATTATTGAAGTAACCTACGTGGTAGAGATCATTGTAATTTGCATTTTTGAAGTAGCTTACGTGGTAGAGAGCATTGTAATTTGTATTATTGAAGTAACCTTTGTGGCAGAGAGCATTGTAATTTGTATTATTGAAATAACGTACGTGATAGAGAACAATGTAATTTGTATTATTGAAGTAACCTACGTGGTAGAGAGCATTGTAATTTGTATTATTGAAGTAACCTACGTGGTAGAAAGCATTGTTATTTGTATTACTGACATTACATGCGAGAAAAAAATTGTAATTTGTATTACGACTGAGAACATTATAACACCAGGCTAGGTATCATTTGGATGCGTTTTAGTAAGGGTACTATGCACTCTAAGTTATATGTTTGAGAAATAAACGTTTGTGAGCCCCAAACTATATGTTCTAGTTCTATTCTATTTACTTACTAGACTATACTCAGATATTGGTATTCTGTTTATGAACTCAACTTATTCAAGCTATATAACGGCGATTTGTTGATAATTTGTCTGCATTACAAGCAAGCGATTGACATCATGAGCATCGATCTATCGGGACACGATGACGTACAGGAAACAAGTCAGTTCGTCTAGCCATCCAGTTTCGTTTGTCGCCTCGTAAATCAGTCATGGGTTGCTCAAGATACATTTTGATCCGGAATATTAACGGGGCTATTGCTATTGCAGCCAAGTGTTTTGACGTATTTCTGCATACATACAACATTGATCTTTTCATTTAGCAGGTAAAATCCTTTGAAATTTGAAGTTTGAACCATACGAGTTTGAAGTGAGGATCTGTGAAGTCGACAGGTTTTCCCTGGAAGTGCCAGTCGTACACCATCTCCACGTCCCCTTGGTGCGACGCCTGGCACATCAGGAACGCCGTGTTGTTCACAACCACCTGCGTCGACGACGGCGGGTTAGTGATGGTCAAACCGTCTGAGAAGGACAGGACATAGTTATCAAACATGAATTCATTATTAATTCATTGTTACTGTCCCATACATTTAACATGTTATTGTCCCATACAAGCTGTAATATATCAAAATAAGCCTCACCGTATTTAAGGTTAGTGAATGAAAATGTGTAGTCAGTAATGACATCACACACATCATTACTATTTTCAGGGACGAAATAATTCGACTAATTCCGGAAAGGCTGTATAAAACGAAAGACTGAAGTGTTTGCACAACATGTCTGTTACTTGACGGCATGACGGCTCAATTGAGGGAAGAGTGAATGAGTGTGGTTTGACGCCGCTTTTAGCAATATTCCAGAAGTATCACGGCGGAGGACACCAGAAATGGACTCAGTCACACATTTCATCCCTGTGGTTTATCGAAATCGGGTCTTCAGCGTGACGAGCGGGCGCTTTAAACACCAGGCCAATACCCCAAACCCCCCCAATGAGGGAAGAAAGGCCGAATGTTGCAGGTATCGAAGTTACATTTATCGGTGCATTGGTTGAGTGAGTGAGCAAGTGAGTAGGTGAGTGAGTGTGTGAGTGAGTAAGCGAGTGTGTGGGTTTGTTGGTGTATAGGTGAGTGGGTGATGGCCATTGACAACGTGGTTTTCGGTTCGGACTGCTAAAGGGATACTGATCCAGAGCGATTAATGTTTCACGCTAACAATCTTATTACGAATCCTAGCTGCAAGCTGGTCATTCTCTGCTCCCTCGACCGTGGCGGACAAGGGGACTGGGCTACTGTCCAACTTGGCAGAATTTCTTCCACCAAAACAGTGGGACATTAGGAAGGGTGGATGCCCATCAGACGCCGTTATGTTGAAAATACCCCCTACAGTTCTTATCTGATTGTAATATCACAGTAGTGTATGGATTTTCGCAATTTCTAATGACTGATCCAATTTGATCCTTTTTCTAGCGTTTTTTTTATCTCGATGCTTAATCACGTCTTGTAAAAATATAACGTCTGTTATGAATTAGATTAAAAACACACATTTAAATTATTTGAATCCGTACACCAAACAACCCCACTTTGCCATTGCAAGAAAAATCTTAAATTGACTAAGGTAAATATAAGTATATACAGTTTTTAACTTAAGTACACAGCAGATGCTTATATATATATTTTTTATGCAACAATGAAGTTCCGTTCGTATCCTTAAAAACAATGTCTACCCCTATGTGTTTTTAGGCAATAAAAATTGCATGAAATACAGCGATTACTACTCCCTTGCTGTAACCTGTGTTTGGTTGTATAAACCTACACCTGTTTGTCGTTCGCTTGATGAGGAGTTAATGAATTTATAACCTTTCAGATTAAAGTATTGTCATCATTGTCATTGTCATTGTCCGGTTAAGCATTTCTCGTGTCTTCCATAGAGCTGGAGTATAGCTGAGTGCGGCGTAAAACTAAACTCAAAAGCTTTCTCGTGTCTGGAGTTACTACTCAGCATTCTGAATTAAGGTCTGATGGGGCAAATGTATTACATATTATGCAATATGCGCATTGAAGTGCGGCAAGAGGAATTATCAGCCGAGTTAAAAAACAAACATCGATCAAAGGTTTTACCGATAGCACTTGTTTAATTACTTTTATACTGCACAGTGGAATTGTCAGAGTAGTGTTTATGTATGTAGATTTACTAACGTTCATTGAATATGCCCATATTCTGTAGTAAAGTGCCTGTGTAAAAACAACGCCCTTCCTACAAAGGATTAACCGCCAATACGTTGATTGATCATTACTGGCTAACTAAATTACTTTTTTAAAGAATGGTGGACATCATGCAAGTAGTTGTTAGGTGGGCTATCTTGGGTGACCAATGAGACTATGAGACAGTCACGTGACCAGTTGAGAAACTATCAACTAGTTATGACGTTATATCACTTTTTCGCTTATTTAGAGTGTTAAAAGGATTCGTTGTCAACTACATACGAAAATCATTCCTTTATGTGGATATTGATGGATACATTCCTGGAACAAGGTAATAGCCTGATATTATTGCTTTCTATATCTTTAGTCTGTTTTAATTTTGATATTAGTATTTTGTTTTATTACTTTGCTGTAGCACTCAATTGTTTCGCTCTGAAGTGTAATTAGGCAGACAACTAGCGTCTCACTTAGGGCTTGTGTGCGAAATATGATTCGTGTGGGCAATCTAAAAAATGTCTATATATTACAGTCATGTTATAAACACATAGTGTATTTTTTATTAAGCATCAAAATGCATGCAAACATAATAATAAACTAATTACGATTATCAGGCAAAAGGCGTACATTCTACTACATTGACATCGTTATTTTAGAGTCCTAAAATGTTTTACCACTGGCAGATGAAATCAAACTTACAAACGTTTTCATGTGTTATCATAATAATGAAGGTGGAAATATTAATGAGTAAAAAAGTATTCATCTTTGCTGATCAATGTATACTTATACTACCAATTGCGCTTGCGATTGGCGCAGCAGAGATCACAAATAAGTCAAGAATTCTGGGATATAATCCGGGTATTCACGGGAGGAAAACAATAACAAAAACAACAAACAGTCCTTGGAAATTGCTCCGGATCAGTGTCCTTTTAAGGCAAATTAACATCTTTCGTAAAACCCATCCGAACTATACTTCCATACCGGAACATCTACATACTTATTATGGTCAGTTGTCCTGAGCTGGTGGCCGAGCCATACACATTCTCTGCAGTGCAATCATAGCGCCCACTGTCGGACAGCTGGGCAGGGGAGATAAACAGGTTGCCGTTCTTTAACTTCCGGACACGTGCTGTTGTCGACCCGTCAGGAAGGTTAAGACCAATCCCATCTTTGGCCCACCTGTAGGAGGGGAAAGGGGCGGCCTCGGGGTTGCAGATGAGTGTCACGTTTCCCCCTATTGTCCCCATATTGGTTGGTTCCAAGGGATGCTTCACGAAAGAGGGTTTAAAGGCTGAGGAGATAAAATGCATTGTTTAATCCATAATCATAACAAGATTATTTGCATTGATCTTCAAGTAATCGGCACCATCTATTCTGACTGCTGGTACTTCAATGGGAATCCTTTTCACAACTGCAACGGTTCAAATTTCAGTGATGGAGTGATGGAGTCTTCCGCGTGATAAGTGAACGCTATAACCACAAGGCCAACACCCCTTAATTTAATGGAGCAATGTATTAATTCATACGTGCATCAAAAGAACGGAAAAGCTTATGTCAGTTAAACGATAACTTATACCAAATGTTACAGTACAGTAAGATTGGTGAAGATTGGTGATTAAACTGGTCTTCAGCAACCAATTCTTGTTGTAAGAGGCGACTAACGGGATCGTGTGGTCAGTCTTGCTGACTTAGCTGACATGTGTCATCGTATCCCAATTGTGCAGATCGATGCTCATGCCCTTGATCATTGGATTGCCTGGTCCAGACTGGATAATTTACAGACCACCAGCTGGCTGCGGCGTTA
>VKKT01000146.1:132109-143830 GCA_008038995.1 Haliotis laevigata
CGAGGGCGATGGAGACGCCACTGATCCGCCATAACATGACTGAGTTCTGTATAGAAGAAACGTTTGCGCATCGTGTAGGGGAAGAAGTATAGTTTTCTCGAAGCATACGGAAATTACCGAGGCCTTGCGAATGATGACTTTTGAAACAACGTCGCTGATTGCACAACTAAATCTGATTGCCTCCAATCACGAGTCCTGAACGCTCACACCATGAAATGGCCGTATTAGAACAGAGGTTACCTAGGAAGATATGACAGGAGTAACCTCCGTGGGAAGAGAATGTGCCCGTCCCTGAGCAGCGTTGCAGCTGATAGATGTGGCTTGTAAATAATCGAACCTGAACCAGACAATCCAGTGAATTACATCATGAGATTCGATGACTAAGTTTATGCATCACTCTCACATAGTGATGATACCAGGTGTTTGCCAAAAAGTGGCACCCGTCATAAACGATTAATGCCCTGAGTGGACACTCCCTGCGTGGCTACCGAGTTAATTGGTTGAGTGGCCACCGGCCCCATTCGGTTGACATATGCAAAGTCCAGTCACCTGAAACAATTCGGGAACGTAAACGTGAAAATAGTTTATGTCACTGATGCATCATTTTAATATGTTTTAATATGTCTATCATAAAACTTCCTGAATGATTTAATGATCTTGCATGCTCGATTGTACCTCAAGTCATGTCAGTGTAATGGTGGAAGGAAACCTGAAGTGGTGAGGGCCACGAGCACTGATACAGTGCCTGCAAACCTGGAGCCATTGGAGCGGGATTTGGAGCCACGGTCACCAGTTTCTGGCGAGCCCAAGAGACTTAACTCCCAAAAGCCAACTGCGGCGCTTTTGACTACTGGGTCAACCGTATATTTTTTAAACTTCTATATAGAACAATTTAAAGAAGTTGTATATCCATACAGATTGTCCTCATTCTTCATCTCCTCAACTTCTAGAATGCCAATCAAAGAAACTGCTACATGCCTTATATTGTCAATAGATTGTCTTTCCTTGCCGCTTCATGGCAAGGGTTTCACATCCAGTCTGGAAACACTGAACTGTCGTTGTACTTCATGATCATATGATTTGGCCTGTATAATGATAAAGTGCATCAAGTTTAACTGACTTTGGGCGAAAAATAAGTGTGCTACTCCGGTCCGAAGAAAACAAAACAAATTATCTTTTGAAAGAAGGGTGACACAAATAACCATCTAAATTCACAACCTCACTCCCCTGAAAGTGAAATGGATTGTGCCCAGTAAGTATCGATAAGTGGTTATAGGTTTGGCGTCTAGCCCCTAGTGAGGCAAATTACTGGTTCAGATTTAGCACCTTTACAGAGCACGTCTGGCGTAAACTACCAGCTACACATGTCATTGACATGCGCAATGATACCGTCGCCATGAAATGGTTGTTAACATGGATAAACAGTTGAATCTATCTTAAATAACCCTTGATGGTACTTCCCATCGCACGTTGAAACATATTGTCTTTCAGTGAGGCCATGTTTCAGAAATATTTCAACAGTTAATTCATCATGTAAATATTTCTATACCGCTCTTTAAACATCATGGGACATATGCTGGTCTTAGTGTGTAAAATTTTATATAGTGATATTGTATGTCATGCATGTTTTTTGAATGTCATCCAGAACAATTGCCTTGCACATGTTTGGTAATATAAAAGGTTTCAGCTAAATACAGTTGTTTAATCTGGAAAAATGTGAGGATACTTTTAGGCCATTTTAGCATTGCCAATATTCAAGCAATAATACGGTGGGGAATGCAAAACCATCTTCGGATGGACGATCAAACACTTTAAACACAAGGCTACCATGCCTTAATCAAGGATATTTTGTTACGCTGTGAATAAATACATGTCCTCATATACAACGTCATGAGTGTGACTGATTTGGTGCAACGTCCCGTTAAACATGTCGGACAGTGCTAGATAATCAGTGAGAAAGACCTGTAGCTATGAATTATGACTTTGGCAACAAAGGAATAGCAATGGAAGTGAGTTTCGGATTCTTTGACAATGGAAGGGAAGCAACTCTGTACGCGTACCTTACTCGATCAAATCTCAGAAGTGCTGTACTTGAGGTCGATGAATGCCCAGTTTGGGGCCCCAATATAATGTATGGGTCTGTGCAACGGGCAGTTTTAGATATTGTCTCGTCATTTGGAAATTATGATGCAATCTAGACAGACTCTCGAATGGCTTAGACAGATTTAGTTCTGTGGTTTTAAATCATTTTAAAGCTCTGTCATCTGAACCTAATGCTTTAAAATTTTAATAAATGAGTATTTGATGTTTCAGAAATGGAAGTGATTACTTAGGTTTTTAATTCCGTAACACAAAGCAAAGAGGTTATTCGATATATGTATACGTCTATCCAAATTAATATTAATAGTGTTGTCGTTTCATTTATCTTAACTAAACGATTCCTTTTAGCGATGAAATTACCTTTGATTGTTTATTAAATTAAGTCAAGGTGTTGGGCGCAAATATGCCTCTTATTGGCCCACGTCGCCTAAAACTATAAAACCAACCAACCAACCTTACCCGACCACTGTATTAAGAACCATATAATGAGAGTTGCTGAAAAGCATTATATTATATATTTCCAACATAGACTCATCTGGGGGCCAGGATTCCGATGCCAGATTGGTTTAATGCCTACAGTCAGGCAGGGAACACATTCAACTTGAGTGAAAAGGACGATGACCCATTTCTATAGATGAGAGCAGAGAACTCGGGGCCACAAGAGGTCGCTGTTTGTGTAAGGGATTTGCTGCTGTAACACAAACCGTGGATTCGCGCACATGGTGTACAAAGTGTTGTATAGTGAATGAGTTTCACGGCGGGGGATACAGAAATAGGCTTCACACATTGTACCCATATGGGGCATCGTACCCGGGGCTTAGGCGTGACGAGTGAACGCTTTAACCACTAGGCTACCCCACTGCCCCTAAAGTGTTGTATAGTCTCATGTTAAGTATATGTGCTTCAGGGTCGGATGCAGCTTTTTGAGAAAGGGTGGTGGTGGTGGTGGTGGTGCACACTATTGAGAAAAGGAGGGGTGCACACTTCAATTTCACCCGAGTTTCAATTGCCATTTAATACACGTTCAGGGCAAAAGGGGAGTGTGTGTGTGTATGTGTGTGTGCGCACCCCTGCACCGTCTCGATCCGCCTTTGTGCTTAGAACAATCATTCAAGAGGATACATCAGTGGTGAACATCCAAACGCCGTTGTGTCGAACTTCAAAGTGAAAGCTTGATCTCTGCCTATTTCTTCTTTCGTCAACATTTTGTGTCAGACCTTGGATAGCTGGAACATATAAGAAGGTCCCTTCAACTTAGACACAGCAGTTTTTGGCTGTGCTAACTTGGATGCCCAACTGTACAGGCACATGTGTACCCACACTCTGGTTTTAGTTCCCATTTTAGAAGTACGCAATGAGATGAATGAAGGCTGAAAAGAACTGCTTTATCTGTTCACAAAAAGCACACAAGCCAAAAAACACTAACGCACAATGACGAATTTCGTTGGTAGTTTCGGGCTATGGTTTAAGCTGATAATATAAGAAGCTTAAGTTGCATTTTCTTATATAAGTTCCCCATGGTGCGGGCTGCTCGCCATTTTGAAGGCCATCGTTTCTTATCCTGTTTCTTGGAGATATTCCGTTACTTGATTAAGGTAGGCGTCAAAGCCACAGAAGCAATACGCTTGTACTCGCAATAGCGCCAGGTTTCATTAGTATAGGTATAGGGTCAAGTGTCAGCTTGATGTGGAAAGAGAACCGGAAGGAATGCGGGATGCTTATCAGTTTGGTAAACAGGAGTACTGGTTTTGTCCAACCCGTTATCGGGGCTAACGGGGATTCGAACTCTGGCGTTTCAAAGGGACGCAACTCAGCACAATGCATTGCAGCACCATAGACGACAGGGCCACCCTCCCCCCTGGTTATGAAAGGTGAGTGAGTGAGTTATATTTTACGCCGCTTTTAGCAATATTCCAACAATATCACGGCGGGGGACACCACAAATGGGCTTCACTCATTGTACCCATGTACGAGCGAAATATTTGGTAAAATCCGATGGACATCCTTAGTATAGAACTCACTGAAATCAGCTATCACAAACTTGATGAAGGAAGGCACGATACACGAACAATCTGCTTGTCAACTGGCCGACAACTTATCATCTGGCCACAAAAATAAGAAATCGAGAGAATGAAACAAAGCAAATTTTTCTTTTATATTTCTGATTCTGAAATATTGTTATTATTAAGAAAGGAAACGCAAAGAACAAAATACCTATTTGAGAAGGTAATAGCGCGAAAGTCTAATCATAAGCTTTAAGAAAATAACACCCTGTTCCAATGATATACGTATAAATGGATAAGCCACCTGGAGGAAAGACAAAGCTACATTTGTGCTATTTACTGCTTCGTCACTACGTGGGAGTGAATGTAATTTTACACGGACGATGGCTATAATTCAGCTTCATCAAATCAGCTCCTGAATAACCGAACCAGGGCCTGGCAAGTAATGGTTTAGCGGAGTCATCAAACGATCGACGCTGTCGTGATATGATGACACCCAAATAATTAATCAGGTCACACATTATCACGATAGTTCATCTGATTGTTGTGGATTCTGATTTGCGCAGCTTCGTCAGTGTGCGTAGACAGAATGGGAGAACAGGAAAACTAGAAAACGAAACTTTGCTTTGTCTCATTCTCTCGATTTCGTATTTTTGTGGCCAGTTGACAAGCTGCAACTGATAGATTGCGAATATTTACATCATGTAGAAATGTCCTATTGTCTAATTGTCGATATTTGACAAAATCACCCTGTTGAAAAAACACCAGAACACCAGAGATTTGAGATAGATCACGCGTTCTCGCTATCTCGCGCTTTTGGCATATTTAGCCCATTCCGAAAGGGTCTATGGTAGATCGGAAGAACGCGAGAATGTCCCTTGCAATATTTTTTAATTTCCTGCTGGTGACCTAGTAATTGTGATCGAGGTCGTAAACGTTCAAAATGATTTGAATGGACACCGAGAACCACTGATGACTGCACGTGTAGACCACTTCAATATGAAACTTCAGCGCCCTTGACTTACATTGATGGATAAGCTCTAAGTCGAGAGGGTTCTAACACCTGTTACTACTTCCATCACCTCTCCAGGTAATTTCCACCAGCACACCCTCACGTTTTGCACCTTAAGTGTCAGCCACAGTCTACGGTGTGATTAATCGTGACACCATCGTCGTAAAAGACGGAAGGAACCAGAAATAATGTGTTGTAAATGTTGACTGGTCACGTCCACGTTACATAACATTTTGCCAATACATTTCAATGTCAATCAACAATAAAATCGATAACCATAACTGCATCGAAATGCTTGTTAATGGTCAAAGGAATTTCAAAGGAAGCTGTATAAAACCCACTACATGTTCTACTCTCACTCTTAAATGAGCTTTGTCTCATTTCGACTGATATGGCATGATCAATAACGATTTGTTTCAAATTCAGTGTTTTAAAAACGGGCGTTCAAGACAACCAATAACCAAAGAACATGTTCAAGAAAATTCGACAGTGTCAAAGGTATGTCGATTAACCACAATCAAACAAATGCAGATTATGCCCAAACACTCTTATGGGATTTCCAATCCATTTATAAAGAAGTGTAAAATAAAATTATGACATTTCAAAATCATCAAAGGCTGTTAATGGATCTTCAAAACAAAACTTTCTGATGCAAATAAGACAATCAAGTCAGAATTTAATGCTAATGAAATGTTGAAAGAAGCGTAATATTGAAGTATGATAGAAGTCATTCTAATTGTGCAGTGTTCGCATTTTCTGGTGATATGAACCTTAACGGTACGCATTTCCTGGTAGCTCATCTGAACAAGTGATTTGATACCTTTATCCCGGGGATGTCTTTAACACGTCAATACTGTGCATGAGCTGTCGTTTCAACGACACGCTGGTCTGTCGGATACTGCGTTTCCATTCTGATATTGTGTTCTGAATTATTTCCAACGCACGGATGTGCAGCTTTGGAAACTGTAGGTTCTCTTTAACAACTGATTAACAGTAACTCATTATATAAAGGAATAATAAATTGTGTGTGGGGTGTTCGGGCAGCCTGAGGGTAGATCATTTACAGTTTACAATGAAGTAAGTAAATTGGATTGGACATTAATCAAGTTCTATTATTGCGTGTCAGCTGCATATTGAGAATTTATATTTTGGATCAATCCAAATTTCCAAGACGTTTGAAATCAGCTGATGAAGACGACTGTTGCCTCCTCCAAGGTGCGTCACTTTTCACTTGATGGTGAAACTGTAATTGAAAAGAAACTGTGTGTCCAATGGGAAATCCCTGCCCCTGATATTGAATGATCTGAGTGTTTCCATTCTTTCTGAAACACTTTCCTGATGTCCCCCACCGTTATATTATTGATCATGGCTAAAACCTTCGTTAATACTCACTCACTCATGTTGCAAAAACTATTTTTGAACTAAGAATTCCTGTAAGCACTTAATAGCATAATTAATATCTAATGCACATCGTTGAAAATACTTTAACCAGAGAAATGAAGATGCGAGTGAGAATTGGCAGCCCATGCTTGTCGTGAGATTCGACTAACGGATGGTCAGGCTTGACTTGGTTGATTTATGTCATCGTATCAGATTTGCGTAGATTGATGCTCATCATGTTAATCACTGGATTGTCTGGTCAAGAGTCGCGTACCTACAGAAAGCTGGCCTGCAGCTGTAATATTGCTGAGTGTGGCGTTAAACAACAAACAGACAAAACATACCTTGAACCTGATCAAATCTGCATATATCTCAAAATAAAATTCTCCCACACCTTTTATCAATTTTTCAGGATTAAGATTGCTGTTTTTATGTCATTATGTCAAGTGAAAAAGCATTGAACTGAGCGTGCCTTACAAACAAAAACAATGTGA
This sequence comes from Haliotis laevigata, assembly GCA_008038995.1. Lineage (NCBI taxonomy): Eukaryota > Metazoa > Mollusca > Gastropoda > Lepetellida > Haliotidae > Haliotis > Haliotis laevigata. The sequence goes on from VKKT01000146.1 coordinate 139,099, forward strand.
CGAAAGCGGAAATTATCAACGGCTGTTTTACACAAATCGTTTGCTATTTAACGTTATAGTTGCCTCCAAACAAAACTCGTTTGCTGTAAGACCCCAACACGAAAACTGTTTTAGTTGTAATTGGCGACAAATGAAATTAACTCGGGCCAGCTTACGTAAGTTGCAGGAAGTAATAAATAACCATGTCAACGTTTTTGTGATTGACGTCAAAGGGCTGTGTGCAAGATTATGACTGCGTTGGAACTGGGTTTAAATAGACTGTGAATGAAGTTTTATATTTTTGCCAATCATTACGTGGTTTCACATGTGAAGCCTGAGAGACTTGTTTAGCAGTGAGCATTGCCTGTAAAGCTGATCGTACCCTTGGATGCTGCAGTACATATCAGTGTTGTTGACACAATCGGGTTTGTTGAAAGTGATATACCATGATGTCATTAATATTTTTTGGCTAACAATTAGTCTCTAAAATGATATTTTATAATTAACCCAAAATAGTTGTCAAATTATTTTAATGAAATATAATCCCCGTGAAGAATTTGTCTTCAGCAATCCATGTTTGCCGTAAGAGGCAACTAACGGGATCGGATAGTCAGGTTCGCTGACTTGGGTGGATTGATGCTCCTGATGTTGATCACTGGGTTGTCTGGTCCAGACTCAGTTATTTACAGACCGCCGCCATATAGCTGGAATTTTGCTGAGTGCTGCGTTAAACAACAAACACAAAATTATGAAAAGTAAAAAGGAGCAAAGAGACGTTCTTTAGCAATTTAGAATGGCTAAATTTGCCAAATGTATTGGGCTGTATTGGCCTGGGTATATTCTTTTCAGGGTCTGTATGGCAAACTTTGTCTGTACAAAATACTTTGCGATACGGCTGCCGTGCTATAATTTGTGCTGTACAAAGAAAGTGTTATCCCATTTAGAACACTTTGTGACATCATATGATCGATAACATAGATTAAGCAGAGATTTGTTTTAATATGTTAAGGGTTTTGCGGCTTTTATTTGTACTGATATTATTCTCTTAATATGTCTTCGTGTCTCAATACTGAAAGGCTTTGTGGCTACCGATCTACATCTGCTATCACGCTATTAAATTGATGCTGCCTTCTTCACAATGGCTTCCAATAACTGGTGAATTGTTGCAGAGATAATACGTTGTATTATATATTACTCAACAAACGTTAAGGGTCACATGATTCTTCACATTATTATTATAGTTAAACCTATCATCCCACGGCAGACTGACTGTGGTAGCAGAAAAGAACCGGATTTCTTTATCTATTTTGAGTAGCATACCGATACAACTCCCAAACCTACACGAGAGTCATCCACTGGCATGGTCGTTATCATACTGTTCTGGTTAGTATGTAACTGATTGCAATATGCAAACTGTTCTCTTGTCAACCATGAAGACAGTGATTAAACTTAGAGCTAAACACTATTTGCAGGTCGTTGCCAGACGTTGATTAGTCCACATCGGTCATTGACAGTCCATGGCAGGATGTGCTGTCTGTTATCTATTGCTGATTAAGCATGTGTACTGGCTGCGGCATCAACGTCCATCTTGTGATGCTAGAAATACCCTCACAGTGTTAAATATTAATCACAGAAAGTATCTGCTATTTTCAGGAGTATTGCAGTTCTCTCATGGTCATCGAACATTTCACAGAACAAGCTTCTGCCATCTGGCTGATGTGGCAGGCGTCAGATATGTTGTAAGTCCATACAAGACACACAAAGTCAGTCATAACTATTCAACCTTTACGATAAACTATGCACATTGTCTTCCCAGTAGCCTCTGGAGGTAGATCATGAATCATTACGACCATGGTGTTTGTTGGTGGTATGGCTTATTAATAAATGCGAAAGAACTCATTATGAAGTAATTTGCAGCCGAACTTTACTTCAGTGCCAGCTCACAAAATGGATCACAACTAAATCACTGTGATGCCACAATAACGAGATAATTTATGAAATCCACGAATGCTTAACGAACACAATTAGACCTCATTCACCATGAAATTGAAGACGCTGCTGCCCAAAGCACGAAAATGAACCCAATGACTTCATCTGTCACAGATAGTCAAAGCATCAACTGACAGTCAATTTCCCTATAATTAATATAGAGTTACTGTTCTAGGCTTCACAGGGCTTCACAGCTTGATGTTGGTCCAGACGTTATTATCCATTAATGAAAAAACTAAGTATACCGATTAATGTCTGGTCAAGACTCCATCGATAACGGTTCCCGTCATATAGTCGGATCATTATAATGTAGGTCGTTAAAGGACAAACAGTATGTCTAAAAAAACCCAAGAATGTCTTGCTCTATTTACCACAATAGTCTATCATATCCTCATTGCTACAATTACGGCGCTTCTTATGCCTGTTTTAAATGTTTGGCAGTGGTGTTATAAGCACCGTAATCAGTGGAAGCGTATACGACTCACTTCAGTACAGAACACAGTGGACATAGCGAGTCCATTACCTCCCTGCGACGTGTGAGGAGGCTGTGAAACCAACACAGACGGATAATCTCAGACGTTCTCACTGGGACGCTATCCTCATCATCCCCCTCCAGACACACTGATGTAATTGCCATTAAGCCGTTTGAGATATTTATCATACCAGTTGTTGTAAGATGTTTCTAAAAACTAGAAATTCGTAAGACAAAGCAGACTGAGCACTTTTGCTAGTAAGTCTCCGTCTCTCCGAGGATTTGTTCTAAGGGTGTGCAGTCCAGATCGTCATTGAAACACAACACAACCTCAGAGTCTTACATTCTTGTATTTATATCAAATTAACATTTTTAGGTGTTCAGTATTGAAATAACCACACTTTTCATATAATTAGAATTGAAGCAACCAATGCTTGTCGTACAAGGCAACATGTCATCGTATCCCAATTGCGTAGATCGATGTTCATACTGTTGATCCCCGGATTGTCTGGTCCATACTCGATTCTTTACAGACCGCCGCCATTTAGCTGGAATATTGCTGAGTGCGGCGTAAAGCTAAACTCACTCACTCGCTCACTCGAATGAGTCAGCATGTCGTGTTCCACATGGAGTAGGTGATGTTCAATTATCAAGTCATAAACGTTTCATAGCTTTCAATATATTGGATAGATAAAGTCGTTGTAATCAAATCCGTTGTAACAAAAACATCCATAGATAGCTGTAACTGAACGCAAGAAAATGTTATTCTCTTCAATCAAGCCTAAAACTCCGAGTGGCCATGTGCTCCGTGTCATGGACTCCTTGGGAGAAATCGTGATGACTTTCCATCTAAACTCTGCTTCCTTGTTTGTTGTGCAAAGTTGCAATATCTGACGGAGGTCTGTAACTATCGAGTTTTGATCAGACAGCCCAATGATCGATACAGTCAGAGTACGCTAAAGGCCCTCACAGCAAGTAAGTGAGTATTGTATAACGTAGGTTTCAGGGCAATCCACAATGTCTCGTTGGGGGATATTAGGGAAGTGTATGTCAGATATCCGAGATCATTCAGTGGTAGGCGCAAGGGTTTCCCATTGGACACGGAGTCACTTTTTCAATTACATCTAATCTCAGCAGTTTTCATTTACGACTTCGTCACCCTGTTTGAACAGATGATCAATGAAAAACTGGGACAAACTGTCATTAATGCAAACAGAATCTAGACAGCAGAGAAACCAATTACACGAAAATGTAAAAATACTTTTATGAACACAGACAGACAAACTTCGGATGGCACTTTCTCACGTACATGCACGTTGAATAAGTAAAATCAATTTGTAGCAGGAGGCAAATAAAGCACTCTGGTGGGGATGCACATGGTATAAGTCAGTGGATTGTCTGGTCCAGACTCGATTATTTAAAGGCCGAACATGGCATCATGCGAAATAGGAGATCATGGAAGTGTTTTACCACTATATTCATAAGTGCACTTTTTTCTCCAACGAGAATTGATGGCTGTCATTTATGTGGTAGATGTCAGTTTGGTGGTGTTTTCTGCCAGCTCTCGAGCTAATAAATAGTGTATTTGTTACAGGATTGGTATGAAATAGCTGCTGCTGGCATGAAAGGACGACTCTCCCATAATTTCCGTGATCCGTCATAGGAACTCACATCCAACTGTGTGTGGGGTAAATTTAATTCCCCGGGCTACAGTAAGTAGGTGTCACGGGAAAAACTGAATGTTTATTCCGGGATCCAAAGTTTGCTATAATCATTACAGAATATAGAAAGGAAATTCACCAACAAATGTACCGTAACGTGGCAATAAATTGTCTAATTCTGTGTACAGTACAGATCAGTACTGATACCTTTATTTTCGTGCAATAGAATTATGAGAGTTTGCGCTAGTCCAAAACAAATATTGACCAAGCTCCACACATCGAACTGACCATAGGTCAAGTAGTAGAAGGTCGTGCTACCTGCTTCATCACGGTATTATTCCCTTTCTGCCCAGGAAATAATAAGAGGATCTAATTCATTATACAATACAAGCGTGCGTTTATGCATATATTTTCATTATGAATGCCTTTGTCATTGCGGGGGATGCCCAAACAAATGCTTTGCGTTTTGGATAATCCACATGTATTAATTTCTCTTGCCTCAAGTACAATCGTTCCTGGACCAACGCTGGCATGTTGTTTTAATGCAGTGTTTCACTGGGCCTCCCTTTTCCTATTATCCTACGTCCTCATACATCTTTGTATTTTTCTAATTATCTAATTCAGACTCCCC
>VKKT01000146.1:168597-189636 GCA_008038995.1 Haliotis laevigata
GGCTGTGTGCAAGATTATGACTGCGTTGGAACTGGGATTAAATAGGTTGTGAATGAAGTTGTCCTTTTTTGCCAATTATTGCAGGTTTTCCGACGTGAAGCCTAAGTCACTTATTTGATGTGAACTTTGCCTGTGGTTTATATGCTTCAGTGTCTGTGTGGCAAACTTTGTCAACCCAAAGAACATCGCGATACATCTGTGCTTTATTAAGAAAGTTTAATCCCATATATAACAGTGATTTTGACAGTGATTGGTTATAACATGGTCATTATAAAGTTTTAGCAGGCATTGCTCTTTGAATATTGAGAAGGTTTGGTTGCTTTTATTCGGACAGCAATTATTCTCTTAATACCTTTACGTTTATTAATACGTATGATACCTGTGACGGCCGAGATACCTCTGCTATCACGAATACGTGCAAGAGCCACTACAACAGGCATGTTCATCCGAAATATCGTCAGTGCTGCCTTCATTAACCTTCACGATGGTACAGGAACACAGTTTACACATCACTAATGTAACAGAATACATAAAATCATGCTTTGCTATGATGGTAGGCATGTGAAACTTTTTCCAATCAACAGAATTATATAGTACATATATATATGTATATTGAATGAATTGCAATATTTTCAGTACCAATCTGTGAACACAGAAGTCGTTAACATTACATAGAGTTTGCACTAAATAATAATGTCTTTCTAAACACATTAGTCTTTCGTTCTCAGGGGTGGTTTACATAAACAGAAAATAGCAATGGCTACCAACAACTGATGTAATGTTATTGAGATAACACGATCTACGACACTATATTACTCAAAAGAAGTTAAGGGTCACTATATTACTTTAGTTTATCTGTCATGCCACTTCAGATTGACTGGTAACATGGAAGAACCGGGTGGTTCTCAATTTTGAGTAGCATACCGATAGTACTCTCGAAACTTCACGAGAGGCACACAATGATTTGTTCTTTATCTCACCTTTCTGGTTAGAATGTGTCTGATTGCTATATGAAAACAGTGCTCTTATCAGCCATGAAGACAGTGGTTAATCTTAGAGCTAAAAACTACGTGCATGTGGTTGCCAGACGTTGATTAGTCCACATCGGTCATAGACAGTCCATGGCAGGATGTGCTGTCTGTTATCTATTGTTGATTAAGCATGTGTACTGGCTGCAGCACCAACGTCAAGCGCGGCAGAGATGGCTTCATCTTGTCATGCTAGAAATACCTTCACACTCGTGTTTAATGTTAATCACAACATATAAATGATTTATTTTCTCAGCGTTGGCTTGTGTCTGACTAGTAAGGGTACTATATAACATATACATTTTATCTGATTTAGTTGCAGTGCTATTTACCTTGGTTAATAAACATTTCACAGAACAAGCTACTGCCATTTGGCTGATGTAGTAGGCGTCGGATATGTTGTAAGTCCATACAAGATACACAAAGTAAGTCATAAATATTCAACCTTTACCATAAGCTATGCACATTGTTTTCCCACGAGTGGGCTCTGGAGGTAGACCACGAATATACACGACCATGGTGTCAGTGTCGTAGAAAGTATTAAAATGCTGCTTAAATCTGAAGTCATTCTGAAGTAATTTGCAGCTCATCGTTAATTTCAATGCCAAATTACAAAATGTGTTTACAGCTTAATCACTGTGATGCCACAATAATGAGATAATTGATCCGCTTTTTATGGCGCAGAACTAGGTTAAAATCCCCAAATGCTCAACGCACGCAAATTAATTCACCATGAAATTGAAAACAAAGCTGCCAAAACAAGAAAATGAAACCAATGACTTAATCTGTCACAGATAGTCAAAGCATTAACTGTAAGTCCATTTCCCTGTGAGATATATAGTGTGACTCTTCTACTCATCACAGGGCACAGTGTCACTGACATTGTGATGTTTGTTCAGACTTTATGACCCAACACAGATGACCAGTGATTGTCAAAACTAAATCTACTGATTAATGTCTCATTACGTTAAAGGCCACACTCAGGACTATTCCAGTTATTTGATGAAATGTTGACACATTTGTGGTGCCCTTTATTCGACAACAGCCAAGAGGAGTCATTTGGCAGCAAGACAATACAATGCCTCTAACTGCCTGAATTGTTCGGGATTACCTGAACAACGTTAACGTCAACGTATTGCCTTGGCCAGCGCGAACCCCATTGAACATCTTTTGGGTCGTCAGCTGAGACAGAGTGTACCACCTCCACCTCCGACAGGAACTTAAACAGACTTTCTTGGACTTATGGAACAGGAATCCTGCTGACGTCACCATAGGTGTTGGCGTGAATGGATGCCCAGGGTGGTCACGCTGTTGATTACGTTTCCCCCGAGTCCTGTCTTATTTTGAATTGCAGCAAGTACAAGACCAGCATAACAATGAATGTTCAGTCAAATTATTGGAAAATGTTTTCTGTTTGTAAGATAATTATAATAAATCTCACATAAGTCGCTGTTCCTTTGGGTCAAGTGATGTCAATGATAACTTTCTTTTGCCCGGTAGTTTACTTTTTGGTAACTTAATGACAGCAAGTATTCTGTTAAGAGCAAAGATCTATATATTGAAGCAATGTACATATACCATCGAGTGTTGTTTTGAAGTGTGCTCTGAAACAGACATTTGAACTAAGCTTGTCAATCAAGGTTTTAATATCGAAAGCCTGGTTAAAAGACGTGATGGTACACAATCATAGTGATAAATTATACAGTCATTACACGTGGCTTGCGATGACATATCATGACCTTCACCAAGAGTCCAAAGATTTTACTTTTAGTTGAGCAAATGACTTGCCTTTGATAGAAGCACGTACACCTGGTGTCATTGTTATTTGATAATGATTTATGAACACATACTGATGATAAACTAGGAATCGTTTAGTCGACTGAGTAGAGATTTCTTAAGAATATGGATGGGGTTTTGTCGCTCATATGATAGCAGACTTATTTGAAACAGGTTGCTATGTTTGGTGACCTGGTCGATAGTGTGGTGTTTAACCCTAACGCCGTGAATAATTGATCATAGTATCAATCACGGGATGTTCTGGTCCAGATTCAATGGTTGACGGTCCACCTAATATGGCATGAATATTATAATGTTTGACGTGAAACAAAACCCAAGAGGTTCCTGTTTTATTTGCCACAACAGTCATAACCGTATTACCATTAAATACGGCGCTTATTGTACCTCCATTGTTTATATGTTTGGCAATGATGTTATAAGTCCTATTATCAGCAAAAGTGTCTGAGACCTTAGTAGATGACACAGTGCACCTACCGAGTCTATTACCTCCCTGAGTGAGAAGGCTGTGAGACCACCACAGACAGATAATCTCATTGGGATGCTATCATCATCGCCATCCAGACACACCGATGTACGCTCAATTAAGCCGTTTGGAATATTTAAACTAGGAATTCGCAAGGCAACGCAGACTGAGCGCATTTACTAGCAAGTCTCCGTCTCTCCGAAGATTTGTTGTAAGGGCGGGTTGTCTAAATCGTCATCGAAACACAATACCACCCTTACTTTCTTGTCTTAATATTCAATCACCATTTCATGTCATCAGTATTGAAAAACTGGTACAATGTTTTAAAACTAAGAACTTTCAAGTACTTTTATACATCAACTGTGGAACTCTGTTTGTTTTGAATGAGTCAACATGTCGTGTTTCACCTGGAGTAGGCGATGTTTACATTGCATGTCATAAACAATTCATAGCTTCCAGAATGAAAGAAAGATGAAGTTGTTGTAATAAAAATCTATAACATCAAAAGCTAGATGTTACTAAACTGAGGAAAATGTTAGTTTCAAGAAGCAAGCCTTGAGATAAAGTGAGAGCCTTGAGAGAAAGTAGAGATTACACTGTAATATTCCACCTAAATTATCGAGTCATTATCAGACATGCTATTGATGGACGCCGACAGGATACGATGTCAGGCCTTTACAACCAAGTGACCGAGGATAATATTGAAAGATCCAGAGAGGGTTAGTATTCAGATGCACACATTAACCCAGCATGAAAAACCAAGTGAGTCAGTGCGTGAGTGAGTACTTTAGATCGAATGTTTTAGCAACAATCCATAATGTCTCATCATGTAAGTGTTTCTCAGATATCCGAGCTTATTCAGTGGTAAGAACAGGGATTGCCCATTGGACAAAGAGTCCCTTTTTCCATTACGGTTTGACCATCAATGTTTTTCTTTAAATTCAGCAGCTTAGCATCTCAACTCAGCAGCGTTCATTTACGACTTCGTCATCCTTTATCAACATATGCTAAATACAAAATTGGGACAAACTGTTATCTTTCCTGCAGTCACTACTGGTATTTCACAAATTTAATACAAACGAAATCTAGACTGTAGAGAAACACGTTACTCGAAAACTTAAATACTTTTGTAAATAATCGACCGACAAACGGATTGCATTTGCAAATGTACGTTGAATATGTATAATAAAGATCGAAGTAGGAGGCAGGAAAATAATTAAATTTACTTACAACTTTCTAATGATTGATTTATATTTCTACAATGTCTTGTTAGACACACACAACTGTAGCTCGCTTATTATGACTACTTGGAGAATAGTTGTATTTGATGTAATGTGTATGTATTAATAATTATATATTTATAAACATTATATTTATGCAATAGTCAATATCGATGACGTCACATCCTCTATTTCATTTTGTATTTATGCTGTATGGGAGCAGTGTTAACATAAGCAGTAATGTTGTTCACCCTTCCCAATTCATTTTCATGAATAAAAATATGTTTAATCCAAGTAGGAGGCGATTACAGAAATCGGGTGGTTTAAATGACTGGATGTTATCGTCCGTACTAGATTATGTACACTGTCAGGCAGAATATTGCAACATTCGACAGATAAACAAGCAATAGATTTAGGATATTCAAACCTGCATTTTTTCTCCAACAATTATGAGTGACAAGTTCCATGTTGACGGTGTTTTAAATACCTCAGATGGGCGTCATTTATACGGTAGATGACAGATTGGTGGTGTTTTCTGCCAGCTCTCGAGCTAATAAATTGTGTATTTGTTAGGATATTCAACCCTGAATTTTTCTCCAACGATTTTGTGTGAATAATGTTGACGGTGTTTTAAATATCTCACAGAAAGAATGGGTGTCATTTCTGCGGTAGATGTTAGATTGGTGGTGTTTTCTGCCAGCTCTCGAGCTAATAAATTGTGTATTTGTTACAGGATTAGTTTGAAATAGCTGCTGCTGGCGTGAAAGGACGACTCTCCCATAATTTCCGTGATCCGTCATTGGAACTCACACCCTGCTTGGTAAAACTGTGTGTAGGGTAATTCTAATCCCCAGGCTACAGTAAGTAGGTGTAATGGGAAACCGTTTAATCCGAGATCCAACATTCACCATTATAAAATATGCAAACGAAATTCACCGGCAAATGTGTTGTGACGTGGCAATAAATCGTTTCCTGAATCTTTACGTGGGAATCAAGAATGCATGTCTAACTCTGTGTACAATACAGTACTGATACCTTTATTTGCGTCAAAAGGGAGTTTGCTCAAGCCCAATACAAATATTGACCAAGCTCCACACATCGGAATGACCATTGGTCAAATAATTGAAGGTCGTGCCGCCAACATTATTTAACCTGCTTCATCACGGTATTATAACCTTGGTTCCCAGGATATTTTAAGAGGATACAAGTCTTTATACGATACAAACGTGCGTTCCTGCCTAATTTTCCATTATGAATGACTTTGCCAATGCGGGGGATGCCCAGACAATGGTTTCAACTAATTGTTCTGAAAGGGAAGAAAGCATCCTGCTGTAGCAACACACATACATATCATTATTGTGGTACCTAATGGAAGGGCATGGTTACAAATCAACTTGATAATCCCACAATTAAGTCACGTCTCATTAGTATGGCTGCTCATCATGTATCTGAGTGCCAGGAAGCCCATTCTGCATGTCAATCATAAGGTTAGTATTGCGCCTTTAAAGCTTTCTTTAATGACGGTAAGGCGTCGCATCGGGAGCCGAATTGATGTGTTGACTTTCTGTGACTTGGAAATTCCCCGTCTACACCAGGAAGCAGAATTATGCATAGGTGTTAACGCAGCTACAGGATTACGGCTGTGTATGAATCTTCAGCCAGAAAGCCCCACATAGTTTTCATTAAAAATGTGATAATGAGACATTAAGTCTTCTTGAAGAATGTCTTTGGTGTTGAGGGTTTATAATCGATATGTCATGTTTATATTTTCTGAGATTGTACAAAGGCACACAAATGCTATGCCTTCTAGGTAATAGCTTACACGTTGTTTTATTGCAGTGTTTTCCCGTTCATATCCATCCTTTACCATCAGTCCATACCTCTTTGTATTTTTGTGATCATGTATTTCAGACTCTCCCATCCCCCGCCCCATCGTGTTTGGGGAGAGTATATTGTAATGCTAGATGTGATGTTTCGTTGTTTCCATGTTAATATTGCTTTGAAACATAAGATGCATTTACATATCCATGGAACAGCTCGTTAAAGATAGTTGTGCTTTAATTGTGCGCGTACATATGACAGTATGTCATCAGCCTTTAAGTTAATAGAATCTCCCTGGAGAATGATAGACCTTTCTGTATTTGATGTGAATTAGCCTAATAAATTCGTAAACATGCGTTTGCTGGTTCCACATCCCATATATGTCGTGACTGTCAATTTCATGAGGACTTGTCACATTCACATAATATTGATGTAATTCCCAGTTTGCGTTTCCAGCGATGTGACCGGTCTCTGTGGGAAATCGTCGTGGTTCGAACGTTCACATCTACACTTGTATTTAAACTGCACACTCATACATACTCACAACGATCCACCTTGCAAACGGAAGATTAAACAATAAAGGCGGAGTGAGTGAGGTGGATTTCACGCCTCTTTGAACTTGAACGGTATTGCAGTTATATCACGGCAGCTTATATGAAAGAAAAGACAGATGTAATGGAGGTCTCTGACGTTTACCATTTTGGTGAAACCCGGCCAACCTGAGGACATGATTCTGACAAAATTAGAGGAGACAAACTGGGATTCGATCCATTACAATCAGTTTCCGCCCATGGTTGGGGGCTCTGCGCAGCACATTGACGCAACCTAGATGATAACTTGTGCTGTTCAATGAATATCTAACTTTGTATGTCAGAACAGCAAAGGAATGAGTGGTCGGAGGGACTGTGGAAATCTGGCAAAAATCTTCTGTAACTATTATATAATTTCCAAAATTTCTATTGAAATGATACGGCTAAACATCGATGCATGATATTTAGTCTTAATTAGGCTCGTAACAGTGAAACGCAAAGGTAGTTTATTTGTCGTCAGTTTTGCTGATTTGTCGCCTTTTCTTCTAATACATTTGACTTGAAATGTTTTAAGAGATGAGCACAGTTTCCACAGTCATCTCTTCTCTAACTATTTGATTACATAATCATTTCACTTTGGTCTCCGTTTGTTACTTGCATCCTGATGAAAGCGAACATGCGAGGACAGCACTCTACTTACAGAACGATGTCCTGATATTATGGCTAAAACGAATTATATCTTCAACACGTTCTGACCAAGGCAGTTTATGCAGGTCGCAAGAGATGGCGTTATGGATTGGTGGTCAGGCTTGGTGACTTTGTTGACTACGTGTCATCGTGACCTGGTGACATGGATCGTCTGGCCTGTGTGTCCCGGACTGGACAAGCGATGGCTAAGTGGAATCATCAAACGATCCGCACAGCCGAGATATGATGGCATCCAAATAGTTATCTCCCAAGTTATGTCGATAGCTCATCTTATTGGTAGTGGACACAGAGTTGCACCATTTCGTCAGTGTACGCAGACAGCGTTCCAAATGCGAGAATGGGAGAATAGGAAAGCGAAAAATTAGTTTTTTCTCTCATTCTCCAGATTTCGTAAACTTGTAAGAATGCGAGAATGTCGATTACAGTTTTCCTTAGTTCCCTGCTGGTGACCTAGTGACCTGATCTACAGTTCTCTGACTGAGGTCGTTAACGTTCAAAATTATATGAATGAACGCTGAGAACCATCGCTGACAGCACGTGTAGACCACTTCCGTAGGAAGCTTCAGAGCCCTTGACTGAAAATGATGGATAAGTTCAAGGGCGACAGGGTCTAACACCTGCTGCTACTTACATCACCTCTCGAGGTAATCTCCACAAGCACAGCCTCACGTTTTGCACCTTTAGTGTCAGCCAGAGTCTACCTCGTCACTAATAATAAGACCATCGTCGTAAAAGACGGAAGGAAACAGAAATATTCTGTTGTAAATGTTGACTGTTCTCGGTTGCCAAAACGTTACCTGCGACGTCATGCCACAACAAACTGTCGGATAAATGGAAGCAAGGTCATCGTTGTCAGCTTCATCTAGGGTATTCAGTGGGTCCCATTGATCGTCTCCATGGCAACTTTATGAGGTATCAACAAAATGGTCGCATGCCTGTTCTTTTTATGATTATTATTGACAATATCAATAATCCATGATGATGTCATAAAAACAATTACCAATTGAACTGCGTAAGCATTCAAAACCTTTGTTGAGTGCATGTAAATACATATGTTTACATATACAATACAATATGCATGCCTTCTTTTCAATTAGAGAAATTATATTACACTGTTAAACATGGTTGAACACTCAGTGAGTGTGAAATAGCAACAGTATGGGATCACTACCACGATACATAATATGTTCTGAAAACATTTAAATGTAAATTAACAATAAAATCGATCAGCATGACTACATGAACATGCTCGTTAATGGCTCATGCTTAATTCATCAAAGGAAACTGCGACAATCCACTGCATGTTGTACTTGCATTCTTCAATTAATATGCTTTGTCTCATTTCGATTGATATGAGATGAGCCATGACAATTTGCTTGAAATTCACTGTATTGAATAGACGAGCGTTCAAGACCACCAACACTGTAATGAAGAAATATGTTCAAGACAATTCGACTGTGTCAGCGGCATGACATTTGACAGCAATGAAACGGACGCAGATAATGCCCAAACACCCTTTCAATCCATTTATAAAGAAGTGTGAAAAAAATCTACAATTCAAAATCATCAAAGGCTGTTAATGGATGCTCTCAAAACTAACTTTAAAGCTCTCTATTGCAATAAAAAGGCCGGAATTGTAATCGTTGTGTTTTGAAATGAACTGTAACATGGAAGTACGATGGAAATCATTCTAATTGTACAATGTCCAATTTTCCTCGTGATATGAATCTTAAATGAAAGAAAACTGAAACAATTTCCAGGTCCAAGTGAACAAGTGATTCGATACTTTTACCCTAGGGATGTCTTTAACACGTCAATACTGTGCATGAGCTCTCATTTCCGTGACACACTGGACGGTCGGTTACTGCGTTTCCATTCTGAAATCATGTTCAGAATTATTTCCAACGCCCGGATGACATCACAGCTTTGGATGTAATAGGTTTTCTTCAACATCTGATGAAAAGTAACTAAAGGAATATTGAAACTTGTGTTTGGTGTTGGGGCAGCCTGAGGGTAGATCATTTGCGGTTTACAATGAAGTGAGTAAATTGGGTTGAACAATATTCAAGTTACATTGTTGCCCAACTCATTTTGTTTGTATTGGGGCAAACTTCAAACTTGCCTTTCCTGATGTACCCCATCGTGATAGTATTAATTATGGCCTAAACCTTCGTCAAACAATACTCACTCACTTACAGGAGATGTCAGTTATCCCATATTGCAAAGAATAATTCTAAAAAAAAAGATTTCCCTTAATCTCTAAATGGGATACTACTGTGATGCACACCGTTGAGAATACTTTACTCAGGAGAAATAATTGGCGGGTCATAACTGCTCTTTGGCAACCCCTGCTTGTCGTGAGATTGGACTAATGGATGGTCAAACTTGACTTGATGTATGCCATCGTATCAGATGTGTGTAGCCTGATGCTCATAATGCTAATCAGTGGATTGTCTGGTCAAGACTGGATTATGTACAGACCGCTGTCGTGTAACTGGATTATTGCTGCGTGTGGCATTAAACAACAAACAGACAATACATCCTTGCTCCTGATCAAATGTGTGGTCATCTCGAAATAGGATTCTGCCACACCTTGTATCAGTATTTCGGGATTAAGAGAGCTGCTTTCATGTTATTACATCAAGTGAAAAAGCATTGAAATGAACGTACTTTACAAGGAGAAACAATGTGACAGAAGCTGAAATTCTAAATGGTTGGCTTACAGAAATCGTTTGCTATTCAACGTTATAGACCCCAACACGAAAACTGTTTTAGTTGTAATTGGCGACAAATGAAATACATAGCAATGCCAAAGTTTCTTCCTGATTGAATTCAAATGGCTGTGTACACGATTATGAGTGCGTTGGCACTGGGCCTAAATTGTGAATGAACAGAACAGAACAGAATTTTATTTCAGTAACATGCCTCCTGCCCAAAATACATATACATAAATTGATGGATAATTTGAGCACATATAATGTATTTCATTTAGATTGGTGTTACTTGTCAACATAGTATAAAAATAGACATACATCTTTGATGATATTAACATTTTTACTCTGTAATATACATATAACATTAATAATTGATCACAGATGTATAAGAAACCATGCCATTCATCTTCAATAACGATGTTACCATCTAATTTACAAAAAAAGGCAATGCTTTTCATTATATGCAATATTTACGTATCTACTAGTTTCAACTGCTATTTTAAAATCACAACACCGAAATCGGGCATATATAATTTTGAATTATTGAGGGATATCATTATTTACCAAGTAGCTCTCTACAGTTTTATTGAAGATTTGAATTGCTTATAATATAAATATTTATGGCTGCTATCCAAAGATGATTGCCAAGATTGGAATAAATTTATCATGTAATATCTGTTTAAATGATTCAATAAATATTTGTGATCACAATTTCCTGGCTTATCCAAAAAATCCAAAACCAAATTGAAAAAGAATATTTAAAATTTTAGTTGCCCATGAATTTTTGTCCTACCCTGACTAAAGATAATAACCTAAAAAAACATTGTCTTTGTAATCTTTAGTCAGGCATGTTTAGAAGTCTACATCAGTATTTCACAGCATTGATTGTATTAGATACATAACTGTGAAGGCACTCTTCCAAATTCACCCTAGGCCATGTTGTTACAGGTGGACTTTCCAAGTTTCAAAACATGTTTACAAAATTTAATATGGACAGATTCAATAGTATTACAGTAGGATGTGCCCCATATTTCAGACCAATAAAATAGGATAGGTAATATCATACAATCAAAAATCTTAAATAAATCTGTACAATTAATGCTGCCAAGTTTCCTTTGGAAATTTGCAACAGAGAATATTGCCGTATTAGCTTGTGAAGCAAGACAAGATGCAACTCTCCCCCAGGCTAATTTAGGAGTGAACATAATTCCAAGGTACTTGTAAAATGATACAGGGTCAATAACATTACCATTATAAAACCAATTTTCATATGAGCGCAAGGCACGACCATTTCTAAACACAATAATCCTGGTTTTCTTTAAATTCATGCTCATATCAGTTTTCTCACAAAATTAACCAAGTACATTAATCCTTTTTTTCGCAACTGTGCACAGGTGTCAGCTATTGCTGGATGAAGTTGTATGTTTTGTCAATTACTGCCAGATTTCCCACTAGAAGCCTGAGTCACCTATTTAGTCGTGAACTTTGCCTGTGAAGCTGATTTGTACCCTTGGATGATGTGGTACATATCGGTATTGTTGATACATTCGGGTTGTTGAAAGTGATTACCATGATCTCATTAATATAATGTTGAGCTTGGGCTAACAACGTGTATTTGAAATCACACACGCACACACGTACATACGCCCGCACGCCCGCCCGCACACACGCTCAAAGGCGAAAAGAGACTTTCTGTAACTGTACTTATCTAGAACTGCCAATATTGTAGATGTAGGGCTGCACTGGATACAGTGTGTGTATGGCAGACTGCGCGATACACCTTAAGGGCTGGAATATATTTCTGCTTTAATAAGAAGTGTAATCCCATATACAACACGTTGTGACAGTGACGCATAATCATATGCTCATTACACAGTTTTATTAGAGATTCTTTTTTGAATATTGAAAGGGTTTTGTCGCTTTTATTTGAACAGAAATTAGACATATGATATGATTAGCATGTGACACTATTTCGAGTTAACAGTATTATGTATATTGAATACATTTTGACATTATTCAATACCTTAATCTCTGTGAAGTAGTGGTGGTCCGATTTATTGAAATAATCGAAGATTGGTCGTAGTGCAAAAAACGACCAAGCAGTCGATCATAATTTCTCATAATCGAACACAACCAATTTTGGAACACTTGTTTTCATTAACARTATTTTGTAAGGTTGGTTTTGACTGTTACATTTTGTAAGCACTACAAGCTCGTTTCAAGTCATGATTGAATTTATCTTGAAGGCTCCAAGAAATTTATGTTCCTAACATACTAGTTATCCTTTAAAGATGTGAATTTTTGCCAAAATGCCCCAAAAGAACTACATGTTCTTTTCCTTATTGTTATGTGCATTAACAAATTTCATAAATGACGCTAACCAATTATTTTCGATGATTGATCGGTTGTAATGAACTAATCAACAATTATGAGATTTTAACCAATTCCCAACACTACTGTGAAGTCGTTTACATTACATAAAGTTCTCAATAAATATTCATGTTTATCTAAACATAAAGGTATTTCGTTCTCAGGGGTGGTTTAAATAAACAGAAAATAGCAATGTCTTCCAAGAACCGGTGTAATATTGCTGAGATGACACGATTTATCTACAATAATATATTCCTCAAAAGAAAATTAAGGGTCACACAATTCTTCACCATAATGCCATTTGTCATGCCACGTGGTATTATGATTCTCAACATATTGTGAGTAGGATACCGATACAACTCCAAACCCTACACCAGAGGCATCTTCTGGCATGATCGGTATCTTACCTTTCTGGTTAAAATGCTACCGATTGGTATATACAGACAGTGCTCTTATCGGCCATGGAGACAGTGATTAACCTTAGCGCTAAAATCCACGTACAGTTTGTTGCGAAACGTTGATTAGTCAACATCGGTCGTAGACAGTCCATGCTAGTATGTGCAGTCTGTAATCTATTGTTGATTAAGCATATGTACTGGTTGCAGCACCAATGTCCAGAATGACAGAGATTGCTTCATCTTGTCATGCTCGAAATACACTGAGAGTCGTGTTAAATGTTAATCACAGAAAGAAGCTGCTATTTTATTTGAGTATTGTAGTTCTCTCATGACCGTATCCCATGTTATTAGTGGCACTAGAAACGATTTATGCCTATTTTCTTAGTGTTTGGTTTGGTTTGAGTCTGATTAGTAAGGGTACTATAGATTATAAAATATATGCTTTATCAGGCTTAGTTACCGTGCTATTTATCTTGGTCACCGAACATTTTACAGAACAAGCTACCACCATCTGGCTGATGTAGCAGGCGTCGAATATGTTGTAAGTCCATACAAGACACACAAAGTCAGTTATAAATATTCAACTTTACGCTAAATTATGTACAACGTTTTCCCACGAGTGGCCTCTAGTGGAAGGCCACGCATGAATACATCAAGGGTGTTGGTGTCGTAGAAAGTGTTGAAAGGCTGCATAAATCTGGTGTCATTCTGAAGTAATTGACGGCTGAGCTTTATTTCAATGCCAATTTACAAAATGTATGTACAGCTTAATCATCGTGACTCCACAATAATGAGATAATTAATCCGCTTTCTTTGGAGCAGAACTGGGTTCAAATCCAAGAATGCTTAACGAACAGAATTTAACTTCATTTTGCGTGAAATTGGACTCGATGCTGCCAAAACAAGAAAATGAACCCAATCATTTCATCTGTCACAAAAAGTCAAAGCATGAACTGTCAGTCAATTTCCCTATCAGATATATAGAGTGACTGTTCTACTCTTCACAGGTCACGGTGTCAATGACTGCCTGTTGTTTGTTCACACTTTATGACCCATCACAGATGGCTAGTCATTGTCCAAACTATTTCTACTGATTAATGTCTCATTACGTTTAACGCCACACTCAGGACTATTTCAATTATTTCATGACGTGTTGTGGTGCCAAGATGAGTCAAGTTGCAGCATGACAACACAAGCCCTCACAGATTTGTTCGAGAATACCTGCACAACCTTAAAGTCAATGTATTGCCTTGGCCAGCGCGTTCTCCAGACATGAACCCCACTGAACATCTCTGGGATCATCTTGATCGTCAGGAAACAGCTCGAACCACCGACAGGAACTTTAACATACTGTCTTGGACAGGATTCCTACTGACGTCATCCGTCGACTGATTCCGTCAATGAAGAGACGTGTGTATCGATGCCGAAGCTGGTCACACTCCTATCTCATTATGTGGCTTTTCCTGCACTTTTTGAATCAACTCTGTTTTGGTAATTATTATTGGTGGGTGGGGCTCGAACCCCCTGAAGCTCCTATTGGCTCCGCCAACGGAAACAAAATCTTCAGTGTGGTCCTAAGTCATGTATCCTAATTTAGGCCAAATACTAGGGTAGGTTCTGACTTGTCCTAAGTCTATCTCAGTGGAAGCCAACATAGTGTGGTTCTTGTTTGTTCACCAATTTTGATGTTGTCAAACAAAATAACTCGCCTAATTTACATTTGAATTTACAACTAAAAAAACTCTTCGTAACACATCAAAACTGTCTGCTGTTGACAACAGTATCAATTTATCGGTAATGAACAGACACACTTGTTGCAGTGCACACATTCTTTAGTTCAAAAAGAGATTTGTTGAATTCTTACCTATTCTCGGCCTTTTTAATCACAACATTGCTCTTTTCAATTACATTGTCGTGAAATGTCAATGTCAAGGCCAACTTGATAGGGGAAGTAGCTCCTGTTCATTTCCTAGGTGAATTTTTCAGTTTGTGAGATGACGCACAATGAGAGTTCAAATCATGATTTTCCTAAAATAAAAATTACAATGAAACTATTTATTTGCACATATCTTTAATATCCTTATTGATTTTTGGCAGACTTTCAAATTCTGAAGTAACATTTTTATCGCCTTGTCAATAAATGAATTTTCAAAAACTTCAAAGCTCCATTAATGTGATGAAAATATCGAATAATTTCTTTTAGATCTACTAAGTCCACCAAAAGCTGAATTTCCTTATATTATGTGGTTTTTTTATGAAATGAATCATGGGTAATATTTAGGGGAATCCCCAATTTAATGAATGTTTTTTTATCTGACCTACTGAAGAGCTCGCTATTCTAGTTAGGATCGGTAGCTCAAGTTAGGACAAGGATAGGATTATTTCGAGAATGGGTCTTATCCTAACGGTAGGATGTCCTGACTTCTGTCTTAACTACTTTGGATCTGTCTTAGCTGGGACACTTTCGAGAATAGGGGCCCAGGTAGTCTTTATATGACGGTAAAACCTGTGCATCACGTATGTTTCCGGCAAAAACAAGATTACTGATAGCAAGTGTCTTGTTGAGAACAAGGATCTATATATTGAAGCAATGTACATGTGTTATCGAGTGTGTTTTTGGCTGTGTGCTCTGAAAGAGACATTTAAACTAAGCTTGTAAATCAAGGTTTTACCATCGAAAGACTGGTCATAAACGTGGTAGAAATTCATAGTGATATATGATACAGTTAGGACACTTCACTTGCGATGCCAAAGTATACTCTCCTGGAGTCTAAAGAAATCAATTTTTAGTTGAGCAAATGACTTTCGTTTGCATGTGTTTGTGACGCATGACACTGGTGAGGGGTGATGGCAGCGCTTATTTGCGAACACCGGGTGTCATAACTATTTGATTTATGAACAGATACTGAAACTAGGAATCGTTTAGTCGACTGAGATGTCAGCAGAAATTTCTTATGAATATGGATGAGATATTGTCGATTTTATTACAGAAGACTAATTTGAATCAGGTTGTTATGCTTGGTGACCTGGTCGATAGTGTGACTTTATACCTTGACGGCGTGAAACGTTGTTCATAATATCAATCACAGGATTATCTAGTCAAAACTCAATGGTTGATGGTCCACGTAACATGGCATAAATATTCTAGTGTTTGACGTGAAATAGAACCCAACGAGTTCCTGTTTTATTTGCCACAACAGTCTATCAGATCCCTATTGCTACAAATACGGCGCTTATTATGCCACCACTGTTTATATGTTTGTCAATGGTGTTATAAGCCCCTTAGTCAGCGGAAGCGTATGCGACTTACTTCAGTACAGAACACAGTCCACCTAGCGAGTCCATTACCTCCCTGCGCCGTGTGAGGAGGCTGTGAAACCACCACAGACAGATAATCTCAGACGTTCTCATTGGGACGCTATCATCATCGCCATCCAGACACCGATGTACGCGCCATTAAGCCGTTTGAGATACTTATCCCAACAGTTGTTTCTTCAGATTAAAGAAGGAATTTACTAGCAAGTCTCCGTGTCTCTGAAGATTTGTTGTAAGGGCGTGTTGTCTAAATCATCATCGAAACACAATACCACCCTCGGAGTCTTGCTTTCATGTACATGTTGAATCAACAGTTCATGTCTTCAGTATTGAAATAACCACACCCTTGATACAATTTTTGTTTAATAACAAAGGACCCTCAAGTACTTTTATACGACAACTGTGGAGTTGTTTCGAATGAGTCAGTATGTCGTGTTTCACGTGGAGTAGGTGATGTTCAATTTTCAAGTCATGAACGTTTTATAGCTTTCAGCATGAATGATAGATTCGTAAGTTGTTGAAATAAAGATCCGTCACATCCAAACTCAAGAAAATGTTAGTTTGAAGAAGCAATACTTATACTCCCAGTGAAGGGTTCCTTGAGAGAAAGTAGAGATTTCACTGCAATATTCCACCTAAATTATCGAGTCATTATCAGACATGCTATGGATGGACGCCGATCGACAGGATACGATGTCAGGCCTTTACAACCAGGTGACCGAGGAGAATATTGCAACATCCAGAGAGGGTTAACATTCAGATGCACACATTAACCCAGCATGAAAAACCAAGTGAGTCAGTGAGTGAGTACTTTATAACAAATGTTTTAGCAACAATCCATGATATCTCATCGTGTAAGTGTTTCTCACATACTAGTATCCGAGATCATTCAGTGGTAAGGACAGGGATCGTTGTTTCAATTACAGTTTGACCATCAATGTGCTTCTTTGAATGTGCAGCTTTGCATCTCATCTCAAGAGTTTCCATTTACGACTTCGTCATCATTCATCAACATATGATCAATGAAAAATTGGGACAAAATGTTGCCTTTCCTGCAGTGACTAATGTGTCGTATTGGTTTTTCACAAATTTAATACAAGCAGAGTCTGGACAGTAGAGAAACCCATTACATGAAATATGAAATACTTTTATGAATACGACAGACAAACTTTCGATTACGTTGAATGTGTATCATTGAGATTGAAGTAGGAGGCGAATAAGGAAATCGGGTCGTCGAGCTTCTGGTGTAAGTCACTGAATTCTTTGGCCAGACTAGTTTATGTACAGGCAGAATACTGCAACATTCGACAGATAAACAAGCAATGGAGTTAGGATATTCCAACTTGCATTTTTCTCCAACAATTATGAATAACAAGTTCCATGTCGACGTCGTTTTAAATACCTCACAGAATGAATGGGCGTCATTTATGCGGTAGATGTCAGATTGGTTGTATTTGCTGCCAGCTCTCAAGCTAATAAATTGTGTATTTGTTGCAGGATTAGTTTGAAATAGCTGCTGCTGGCGTGAAAGGACGACGTTCCCATAATTTCCGTGATCCGTCATGGGAACTCACATCCTGCTTGGTAAAACAGTATGTAGGGCAATTCGAGTTCCTCAGTCGACAGTAAGTAGGTGTCATGGGAAAATCTGAACGTTTAATCCGGGATCCAACTTTTGCTATTATAGAATGTACAAAATAATCTCACCGACAAATGCGTTGCAACGTGGCAATAAATCGTTTCCTGAATCTTTACGTGGGAATCAAGAATGCATGTATAACTCTATGTACAGTACAGTCTGATACCTTTCTTTGCGTCAAAAGGAATGATGAGAGTTTGCTCTGGTCCAATACAAATATTGACCAAGCTCCACACATCGAACTGACCATTGGGCAAGTAGTTGAAGGTCGTGCCGCCAACATTATTTAACCTGCTTCATCACAGTATTATCCCCCCTGCTCCCCAGGGAATCATAAGAGGAATACTATTCATTATAGACTTTAAGTGTGCGTTCATGCATATATTTCCAGTATCAATGCCTTTGCCATTGCGGGGCATGTCCATACAATGATTTCACCTAATTGTTCTGAAAGAGAATACAAACTCATGCTGTATCAACACACATGCATATCAGCATAATGACACCTGATGGACGGGCATGGTTACAAATCAACTTGATAATCCCCCGATTAAGCTGCGTTTCATTAGTATGGCTGCTTGTCATGTATCTGAGCGCCAGGAAGACCATCTGCATGTCACTGATGAGGTTGGTACTGGGCCCTTA
The DNA here is from genome assembly GCA_008038995.1 of Haliotis laevigata. Taxonomy (NCBI): domain Eukaryota; kingdom Metazoa; phylum Mollusca; class Gastropoda; order Lepetellida; family Haliotidae; genus Haliotis; species Haliotis laevigata. The sequence goes on from VKKT01000146.1 coordinate 187,246, forward strand.
AATGTTTCTTTAATGACGGTATGACGTCGTATCGTTAGCCGAATTGATGTGTTGACATTCCTTGACTTAAAAATTTCTCGTCGAGACCAGTAAGCAAAATTATGCATGTGTGTTAACGCAGATAAAGGAATATTGAATAAAGCGCGATATCAGTACCACGTTATCAACATTGTTTTAACTGCAGGATGTTTTCTCTTTTGCATTTGCAAATACATTCTTTTGCCTTATCCCAGAGGTCACTGACAAGGCTTACAAAAGAAAGGTGAGTAAATGGGTGAATATTGCTTAACGCCGCAACAACACCATTCTGTCACTCGTTATGTAATCCACGAGTGCATGATAYTTACAGATACGATCCCAGTCAATAACAGAATCCATAATGAATAAATGTCAGCAGGATGTCCTGCTGAGAAATTGTTTGATTGAATCAGTGTTGTTATATGGCAGTTTCAGCTGTAAGACTATCATCCCAAATACAGTTAGGACGATCCTGTATTAAGAATCACTGTAATCCACGAGTGCATGATATTTACAGATACGATCCCAGTCAATAACAGAATCCATAATGATTAAATGTCAGCAGGATGTCCTGCTGAGGAATTGTTTTAGTGGATCAACGAAGGTTATATGGCAACCTTCAGTTGCTGTTGATCTCTAGCCCGTTTTTCATATTGTATTGTCTGTACCATTTGTCTAATTTTAAAAGTTACTTGCTAGTTTTAACTCACTAACTGTGACACTCTAGTTATTTTACTGTCCTTCGTCGACAGGTTTTCTATTATTTAATTGTGTTTATTGTTAACTTATAACCTTTTAAGTCACAATATGACTGCAATATTGCCGATGTGATTATACATATTAACTCACTCACTCACTAAAGCTGTCATGATATCATCCCAAACACGGTAAGGACTCGACGATCCCCTATTAATAGTCACCTCACTTCGAGGATGTTCTTGCTGCCAGGAATACGACTGAAAACTATCGTAGCAATATCACACTAATTAGATCCTTTTCAAAGTTGTGATGTTATTATCGATAATGTGAAAAGTCTCTGTAGTATAACCACCTTGGAATTATGTTGCAGTAGTCACACATAGAGCACACATCAATAGAACGTTCCGTATGTGCAGCAATAACAGACCGAGGGTGTAATTATACTCAGTACATTTTGAATGATTACACGCTTGAAATGAGACATTGGCAATTCCACACTGAAAACAGGCGAAAAGCAATTTTCTATTACTGATCGAGTCACCGAGTCCCAAAACATGCATTCAATGAGAACCTATGGTATTTGCAGGCATCGTCAGAAATAGTATCGATGCTAACCTTAAACATAGGATGTGGCGTCGACTGGAGATTAAACACGTTTGTGGCATATCATTAGCTGGGAAATGATCCGCTTAGCTGCAAGCATTATGGTCCTGATCAAACTAAATTAATTATCGAGCTTCAAATTGCAGTTACATCAGACATCAATGCAGGCGTCAAGTAAAGTTGGATGTGGCTGTATGCCTCGTTACATCATAGCTACATGACAACAGTCTGTCCCTGGACACTCACGGGTATTGCGAGGGTAGAGTAAGCCATTTCCCATGCTTGTTGTGACGTGTGACATTGTAAACATGTCAAATAGATCTCGAAAATGCTTATTAAGTAATGTTTCAAAACTTCAATGCCAGAAATATTCACATTCTGGTCGCGAAAGAGTTATGGAAATTATATGAATGAATCATAAGGAAGAGCGTTTTTTATCGATGTCACCCTCTTTATTATGAGGAACACAACGTTTTGGGGTATATCCTTACTCCTTCATCAAGTGAATGAAGTAAGGATATACGCGAAACGTTGTTTTCCTCATAATAAAGAGGTTGACATCGATAAAAAACTCTCTTCTTTATGTGCATCACTTCTAAATGCCATTCAAAGACACGAATGAATCGGATGCAAATCAGTGACACCCGGTGTTTGTGAAATGGGCGAGCCTCTCCCGTACCCTTCTGTGACACAAATAAAGAGATACATAAGAAGATGAATGTTTCTTGCTCTCAGCACTCAGCAATGTTCCTGCCATACGACATTACAGCCTAGAACATTGCATACTTTCACATCGTTTTTGCCCCAGCTCAGAGATGTCGCACACTGTAAGCCTTTGGTAATGCAATGTTTTGTCGATGCTTTTACGTTGAAATCAAGTAACAAAGGAAGATTAAAGTTGCGGGCAACCTTGAGGGCTCCTTGGCTTGGATAATTTCTAAACATTTGGTACCTGATGTCGAAAGCAGTAAAGGTTATAGCTGATATGGATCATATCATTGTCAGTAACGAAAAATACTTCAGTGGTAAACTTTGAATTCTTATGTTTTCAGGGTTAGAAACAAAGGATTG
>VKKT01000146.1:278587-292609 GCA_008038995.1 Haliotis laevigata
TCGGCATATAGATGAAATCCCAGATTGTATTTTCTGACAATGTCTCCTACAGGTAGGGTATAGGAGGCAGTCTGTAAATAATCGAATCTGGACCAGGCAATCGATGTACGCAATTGGGATACGGTGACATGTGTCAACCAAGTCAGCGAGACTGACCACCCGATCCCGTTAGTCGCCTCTTACTACAAATATGGCTTACTGAAGATCAATTCTAACCCGGATATTCACGGGTCCTGTTACACATGAAACAAAGAATGGTGAAAGGAAGATTAAAGTATTAATCCATCTAGAATTTCTACATTTCATGTCGTAAAACCAGTAAGAATGAAACTAGTAACTTGTTCTGACCCTATATGGCACACGGTGTAGGACAAAGGGTATAAAAAGGACCGTTACATTTGACACAGTACACGGCGTTGCTCTGACCGTCAGCACCATCACCGTCAATTTCGACGTCAGTAGTACAAAATCCACCAGGTGCCGCCTCGACAGATGATTGTTGTGTTCAGTGTTCAAAGTTCAGATGACAGAGGACGGGTATACATTCGTAATACTGAACTGGTTGCCAACATTCATGTAGCTTATGGAGTTGGTGGTGGAAGTGTAAGGATATCATCGACCATCTCTCACACCGAAAGAACTGTCCTGTTTCAAAGAAAACAGTAAATCGACTAATGAGTACACGTCCTTGATCTCTATAACCCGATGACATTTCTGAGTTAACGTTAACTGAATTCTTTCAACCAACTTTTTGTATGTAAATATAGTTCAATCTGGCGTTTCGTTTCTTTTTAATATATCAGTATATGTTTATATTGGCCTTAAAGAATTCACTCACTTCACGCACGATCCGGGTCAGAATATTGGTCCGAGCAACCTGTACTTATAATTGGCAACTAAAGAGATTGGGTAGTTGACTCGGGGACCACAGACACTGATACCACAAGTCCTATTTTGGCGAAAAGGTAAAAAGCACATCATCATTTACATGTATTTGTAACTTCATCCCTGTCCCTTTGAGGATGAATAGAACCCTCAAATCTCGTGATGTGTCATTTGTGAAGACGCTATAGACCCCTTTGATTGTTTGAATTGGACGACGAATAAAACAGCACCAATGCATAACGTGTGTCAAGTGTAGGCCTTTCCATCTTTTAGCTTTTGAGATGACACTTGTTGAAACACTGTGATGGTAAACAATGGGACTAAATAGTTTCAGTTAAATATATTATTCTATACACTTGTATGTATAAGCGACAAAACGGATTCATAACCATGCGAAATTCCTACGAGAACCAGTGTCGATTGAACGATTGCCTGTGTTTATTACTTAGTGTCAAATAATGTTAATTAGAAGTCTTAGAGAAACGAAAATCTTATTTTAGCCCAGTGGCGGCCCAAATAAAAACATTCACAAATGTAAGCTAAGCGTTCACATGATTGTTATGTATCATGATAAATTTCTCTTGGGTGTTCATTTGAAAATTGGGGGCGGTGGGGTAGCCTGGTTGAAGCGTCCGCTCGTCACGTGGAAGACCGGGTTCGATTCCCCACATGTGTGAAGCCCATTTCTGGTGTCCCCCGCCGTGATATTGCTGGAATATTGCTAACAGCGAAGTAAAATTATACTTACTCACTCACTCACTCACATGTCTGGAGAATATGTCATTCACATCAAAGAATGACCATGACAAATACAATATAGAAGACATTTAGTCCATAGTGTTAGTAGTGAGTGAGTGAGTGAGTTTCGTTTTACGCCGCTTATAGCAATATTCCAGCAATATCACGGCAGGTAACACCAGAAATGGGCTTTACACATTGTACCCATGTGGGGTATCAAAACCTGGGTTTCGGCGTGACGAACGAACGCTTAAACCACTAGGCTACCCCACCGCCCCACATAGTGTTAGTAATAGATAGCATTCACAGCAAATGTATATTCAGTTGTACAAAATCTATCCGTTTCATAACTATAAATTGCAGACGCACAATTTTGAAAAAAAGACAACTAAAAAAACTCGGTGATGTATTGTAATGTGTTTCAAACCTTTTTTTGATTCCGAGCGAAGTAATCTAATACCAGTGTTATTTTCTGGCGTTTCAATTTATGGATATTTAAAATTAATTTTGTGGAGATTATCAGATTTAATCTGCCATTACATGATACAAAAATGCTTTCTCCAGTTTATTGATTCCAGCCTATTCCCACCAGTCTAGGTACTTTAGGGGAATAAAAAAATTGCCATCTCAGAAAAATCCGTTAACGACAGTTTTAATGAGCTGGATCTAGGTGTGACGATGTCAGAAATTCATCTCATCCATTGAATCTTCTGATGGACCTAGGGGACATAATTTCCCCATAAAGAGCAAAACCTTTCCGGCTCCCGCTGCTTAGTGTAACAACATTACTCGCATCAAAGACTTGATTGACGGAATGGATATCAGCATGCAATGAGACACTGAATACACTCAGGCACAGATACACACGCATATATACAATGGCTGTACCTAGAGACACTGTCTATACACATGCACACACTATACACAGACACACAAGGGGGAACAATTCCCAATTTGACAGGTACTATATATGTTAAGATGAACGCCTTTCTCCTGCTCTTGCACTTCATCGACGGGGCAGGATTCAAAGACCTTTTCGCGAAACATTTGAACCTCACTGTTTGATTATGATTCGTAAACACATGCTCGTGGAAGTTATGTAATGATTCAAAGTTCAACACGCCTAAGATTTGGGAGGGGTTTTTAAACTATTTCTCTAATGATTACTGCGAAATAGTTTTCTTTCTTGCATTGGAAGGAAAGTTCAATGCATTAATTATGTAGTACTAACAGAAAAAAAAGATTTAGTGACATATTGACGTTTTCGAAAATTCGTAAAACATATACACAGGAAATCTAATAATGATGCTAATATTCGAAAGACGCGAGTATGTATGGTCTTGATTGGGTATAGAACAGAGAGGACGTTAAGGAATTAATTTCTGAGTATTTTGACTTGTAGTCGTGAACATCTGTTCCGACTTACCTCAACATAATAGCATTAGACAATGTTGGATTAATCATCATACAAATCATATGAAAAGATTTGGAAAACTATTCACATATGATTTAAAATTCGATGCAGTTGTCATGTTGCTACGAACCGATTACCGCTTTCTTTATCCAATTTTGACTAGACCATACTGGATTCTTAGTCCAGCCAGAATTTAGATTCGAATTTCCAGTCTCACTTGGCAAATGTGGAATCTGGACTTGCTGAAGATGACGCTGTTCCTGGTGCACATGGTTCGATTCTGGACATGAGTACAATTGTTGATGCCAATTCTTAGTGTCCTCCGCCATGATAAGCGTAATAATGTTTTAAATAATATAGTGTTTAATAATGGTGTTTAAAGCAGGGTAAAAAGCTAATTTCAAGTGTTTCAACTGGGCTCAGTTATTCTAAAAATCTATCGATGTTCGAATGGTTTGTTTGACATTTATTGTAATTTCTGATTTTTCTAACATCTACTGACGTTTATCTGTGAACATTTCAGATAGAATGAAGGATACATGGGATGTGGCCTTTGTAGTGGGTTCCTGTTTTGCCTTCCGTGACTTGTTACCTATAAACACCATAAAACGTAGGTACCAAGGTACCACATGTGTGACTTGCGGGTTAACATGCATGTATGATTACGTGTATCTTCACCATTTGGATTATACCTTGCAGCCTATTACCAACAACGATTGTTGTAATTTTCAAGTATCAACTGTTCAATAACACCCGCAAATTGTTAACACAAGTTTTCCTTAATAACCGCCCTAATTTGCATGTCCCTCGTGTACAATGAAAATATGTCTGAACCAAGTTGATAGGAGATGGCCTGAGACAGTACAGTATAAGGACATTTAGAGTCCATTATTTGAAGGACAGAGGGGCAATTATCTAATTTGGTAAGTAGGGCACATCAAGAAGCACTTAGTGACATCAGTTGAAGCAAATCTCTTAACAGGGCCAATACTTCATCTTTGGCAGTTTCAGGAAACAGATCGGTTGTTTTGATATGGACAAGCAGCTTCATTCACAGCGAGATCTACAGTAATGACAAAACACATTTGATAGATGAAAGCCAACTTAAACGCCTGCCAAGGAAGCTGTAATTCTAGTCCACCGATCGACGTTATCTTCTCATTATTCTATGGAAACCAATACCAACCATCTTCCGTATGCCATGTTTTCCTGGTACGTGACTGGACGTCAAGTGGTTGCAAGTGCAGGTTTTGTTAGGCTCTAGGGAAACGCCGGGTAAACACACATTCCCAGATCCCCAGCAGGAATAAGCCAAACAAACTAAGTGCTTTGGAGATGATTCTTTCATGTTTGAAAATGTTTCACATCTCAAGTTTACCGTTTTAGGTACAAGGAGATTGTAACAACCACATGGCTTGTACAAACATTCCCATTAATCAAGAAACAACATGTTTAAAGGAAAAGTATTGGATCTAATAAAGATCACATTTTTGACGCATTTAGATAAATTGGGGTGGATTTCATTCTGGAAAAGGTAGAGGTTTAAATAAATTTATTCATTTGAATGATGTGCATGTACTCGTATTTAACGTCCATGACCGCTGATGTTTCTTTATGTCACATCATAAATATGTTACATAATACATAATGGATCTAATCATCTCATGGGGAGAATGATCCTCGGAATATGGTTGTTGGAATATAGAATTTGTATCTATATTTGGGCTTTGCCTTCGATAGGTAGTTACAGAACTAGGCTTTAAATGTAGATGCATATCATTGATTAAAATTTACTGAAATAAGTAAACTATGTCTTCTCGTAGGACCTCGATTACCATTGACCAGCTACCTTGGTCTGTTTACGAAACGACAGGATCGAATTCCAAATGGTCACGTTTGTTGACGTATTCGTGACATCATACCGCGGTGGTGTAATTCGCTGCTCACTACTATTGTGAAATCCAGACGCGTCACATACTTTGAACAGTGTTAAATACATGTAAATCATTAAACACCACGTACAACATATATGTCCGTTGAACTGCCACCAGGTCGATTGAAATCAAATAAAGGGGCGATGAGGATAGTTTACACACTTACGTAGGGATATGGAGGTTGTGTTGGTCAGATGAAGATAGCACACGACTGCAATGCATCCTCATGTGTCTCTATAACCGCGGTGTGTATGTTTAATTGCAAGCAAAGTCCTTTGACCGTGATCATTCATTTCATGGCATGCTATGTTAACTGACTGATGAAATGACAACATAGTTAATACCTTTAACGACACTCACACGAAGCAAGAATCGAGGTATCGGAAAGTATCTGGTCAAAACGAATAATTCCGATCAGTGCTTTGAAAATGTGGACCTATCTGATCATTTCTGAATTGCTTTCAGAAATGCAGAAGTATTCTTTCATTTACGTAAATTTACTAATTACCAGTTTAGGTGACTGCTAATTGTTATCAAAGCACCCAAAGCGCCAATCAAAATATTATTGGGATGCATTGTATCGTTATTTGTTCACTAAACACATCGCAAGAAAGGTCAGCATACACGTAGTAATGATAAATCGAAGTCGATGTTATGTTTAGCATGTGAGTTGAATTATTTGATTTTCCTGTTACATATACTATTCAAACTTTGCTAAGCATCAAATCATGGAGTCAACAGAAAACTATGATATGGGGTCGAATTGGATTTAAATATCTAAGCTTATTGTAAGCATGCATATGGACCCTAGGTTTGAGTGTGTCATTTCATCCTGTGGATCCCATACATGCTATTGACAGGTGTTGTGTACTCGTCAATGACTCGTTCCATGATTTGCAAAATGCTTGATTGGTGCCATGAAAACCATTTTTTATGGTTACTCATGTATCAAGTACATAAGGTTAGATTAAAGTGACTGTTTGCCCATATTATTATTTATCCAGTTTTAAATGGATACAATTTCACATTATGAATCTACGTTTAAGTAAAGTTATGAATTTTTGTGATCCTTAGCAAAGTGTGATTAGGATAGTTGAACGTTTACAACAACACTGTGGCACCCTTCACAAACACATGCAAGCGCAAGTCAGTTGTTCATCTGAATATATAGACACATATGCCAAAGTAGAGAGACCGTGAAGACCCGGGTTAGAAATGGTCTTCAGTAACCCATGCTTGTAGTAGGAGGCGACTAACGGGATCGTCCAGACTTGAGTATTTACAGACCGCCGCCATATAGCTGGAATATTTCTGAGTGCGGCGTTAAACAACAAACCAACCATCCAACAAAAGGAGAAATATGCATCAAGCATCAGTTTGGATGCTTAATCATAAAGAAATGTAAATATTCTCCACATATCTTCCGAAACACGTTTTGAGAGCTGTTGTTGAACACTTCTAAGGGACGAAACTCAGCATGGCTGATTGCGGTGCCTCAGACATTGTGCTTTCTGTGCCCTTCATGGCGAAGAAAAAAACGTATAACACTCAAAAAGCAATGAAATAATAAATAAATCTTGCAACTGCAATGGAATTGTGTTTAAGTTATTTTCCAAAATGTCTTCACTTCAAAACTACTTTGAAAGATTAATTGTACATTTAATGACACATTGATTGGATCTAACGATTTTGATTATCACAAAGAACCAGCTGACTACATCCGTCTTCCGAATACAGAAAACATTGGTCTCAATTAATTATACCTATGCTGCATTTATCACATGCCATGTTGACTGAATCTAACGAATTTGATTAGCCGTATCGCAAAGAATACGACTCTATGGGTCTTGTAAATGGCTTTGTTCGCTCAGGAACTGACGTTTAGACAGTCCAGGCGAATGTCATGTCTATTTCTGGATTCATTGTCTGTACAGAAATAGTGTAATCACATTTCTTCACACAACATGGCCATGTCCTCGGGAATCTAAACATGTTTTTGCTGGCTGTAAGCGAGACTGATTATTATATTGACTGCGATATACCTGCCATTTCAAATCCTCATTTCTTGCTGTGCGTCATCTGAGATCGAAAATATTCATTTGATGCAGAAAATGTGTAACGCGCAATTATACACCTACCCCTTTGTCATCTGACATGAAAATTAAATGTCATCGCCCCTCAAAGAATCACTTTAGTGTCATTTTCCATTTTTTCCTCGAGGGCAATATTGCATTATTGCAAAGAGTATTTGTCAATACATAAGGTGCGTAATTATATTTCTAAATTACCGTAGATGTCACAATTTTTGCACTTGATGTCTGCCTAACGTTTGAGGTTGAATTGTTTTTCTCCAGTATTAGGTTGTAAATATACAATGCAACAAGTTTCGCATTTATTGTTTAATATAATGAAGTGTGTAGAAAGTTGAATAAATTGTCCAAAAACATAAATATACTGCAATGATAAACAGTTTGCCTATTTTCATCATTTTATGACAATGCAATAATCAAAGACATACTTGTGTGGAATTGAAAGAGAAATTATACCCAGCTGTTATTTATTTACCACAGGTACAGTATAAAACTGTTTTTTATTAAAATTGCTAAATGTCAGATGTTTATGAAATTTTAGAGTCAGAGAATAACAGTCTCGATTATCTGAAACAGACTTGACTTTGCAAGAAAGCTAAAGAGGGGTGAAAACAACATGTAATCATTGAAACTCCACGTCCACGAAATGAGTAACCTCGTCCTGCCTTATCAATAGAAACTGCCACTCACACAACGTACATGGCAAGCAAAGTGTTTGGTAGTTGGTCTTGTTTGTTCTCACGACACGCGAAAGCTGTAAAGAAACCAGACAATGACACGATACTGATTTTGTTAAAACCAAAAACAAGGCGTTAACTTCATAGATTCATCCGCTTATAAGTAAAGAAAAATGTTTATATATAAGATCGTTTTGCAACACAAATGGCGAATGAGTGAGTGAGTGAGTGAGTGTGGTTTTACGTCGCTTTTTTAGCAATATTCCAGCATAATCACGGTGGGAGACACCAGAAATGGTCTTCACAAACTTAATCATGTGGGGAATCGAACCTGGTTCTTCGGCATGACGCGCGAACGCTTTGACCACTAGGTTACCTCCCCTCCCCCATGGAACATGTCTTCGGATCAAGTTATGATGAGGATAAGTACCTTAGGTCTCGTTTCTGGACATCAAAACAGAAACATCCAACGGTTAGGGTTAAATGCCTTCTTGGTTTGGATATCCCGGAAGTCTTTTGAGGGACCTTTGTTTCAATGGTATCATTGGCATGATTTGAAACATCTTAGATATATCTCTTCTTCTAATAGCTGAGCCTCATTGCAATGTAGACTTACCAAGTTCTATTGGTTTCTTTCATATGACACCACTCAATGCCATACACACGAAAATAGAATGTCCTTAATCAGCCACGCATTTGGGAATGAGAGGACCATAGAATGAGGTTTCCTTTATAACAAGGTTTGCCTTTATCATTTTGTGTGGAAGACTAGACCACCCCAAGGTGTGTATTACATTAATCATCGCCATGTTTATTTGAGCCATAACTACGGATTATGATACAGTGCTGAAGCGGGAAGCAATTTTGTCTGTACCATAAACACCGGGTATCAGACACATTACATCCCGCGGATGATAGATGGTAATTGATTCCATGAAGTCGCTAGCAGGTTAGAGCTACGCAGTTGTAAGTGTTGTCACCATCATCTAGGCTGTCATTAATCAGCAACGATACCGATCAGGATAATATCGTCTTTGATTTCACTGTGTGCGCTGTACATCGCGACTGATATCAAACACCTATCGTTGTAGATGTCGTTAGTGTGATATATTAAGACTACAGCGGTGTTGTAGACAGTCGTAATGGACGTTGCTCATGTTGCTCATTTTTCTTAATCTTCTTGGGTCTCTCTATCCGTGTAAGTACAAGGAACTATTTTAGATGCTACTGGAACTAAACATCGTTTCAGTTGCTAAGACGATTTCTATATGTTAATGGTAAAAGGCATAGGCAGATGTAATTCAAGACAAATTCTTAATGTCACTAATAGGATTTGATAACATGCCGTGTCTTTATGCCTCTTACTACAAATCGACTTAGTATAATAATTGTAAACGGACTGTTTGACCTTCTGTGATGACACTAGCCACCATTAACGGTATTACCGCGATTGTGGAATGTCTTGCGAATGATTCCACATCAAGTGTAAGGTGTATAAGATATCAGACAATGATAATCTGAAGGAACAACCAGACAGTGAGATTGTAGGACTTTCTTCCAATCGAAACGTCATTTTCTGTGTCAATCGAAATCTGTTCTCTTCCCAGTTGACATACCCGGTATGAGATATCAAGTTAAAGATGTAAAACAAAGTGAATTTGTGAAGGTACATCACATGTCTTGCTTGTGAGACATGATTCCAATTGAAAAGGCACGGTCTGTATTTGCAGAAATCAAGGCTCTTCAACTTGGCAGGAATCGAGTGCTAAATACATTGTGTCTAATGGAAATTCTACTGTCCACTTGACCAACTGGGCAGCGTGTGAATAAATGGAAATTGATTACATGCATCAAAAGGTGAATAAATATTTCACGGATTTGTTTGAATTGGCGGCTGTGTAATTTGAGATGTGTACACGTGGATTTACTCAAGAAATGGAAGCATTGGGTGTGTTTCTTTACATGAAAGGATTCTTGTTTGAGAACATTTCCACACTTGTGGTGTGATTCTGGGATTGGATGGAAACATGAACCAATGACGTTCCTGTTTATATTTAAGTAGGAAGACATGATTTACTTCTGAAATCATTAACTGAGCATCTACTTTCCATAATGAGCATGTATGTACAGTTTTCAGATACTTAATGTATATTTTTCTAAATTAATACTGGATAGTGTTTAGTGAAACGCTTTCAAAGAACAATGTGAAACTGGGCAGTTATATATTGTGTGTTCTATCAAACTGCCATCTTTGACCTTTTACAATGACAGCTAATCACCTATGATTATACACAGATATACAATGTATATATATTTGCATATTTAACCCACCTTTTATAATAACACTTATGCCGTAGCATGTTATCCTCTGAAAAATCAAGAACCTTTAGAAGCAGAATGGAAATATTTCTAAAAACCTGATTTATCTTTCAGAAGGTTCGGATCACAATAACCATCTCTGCGTGGAACAAGTGATACTTTGACAACGCATTACCACACCACACCACATCACACCACACCACAGAAGCTAATATATTTAGAAAAGTACTCCATAGTTAGCCGTTATCTTTTGTTATTATAAAGTAATGATATGTAGACGTTCACTTGTAAATATGTCCAGTATGTATTTTTCCACAAACACATTCAGTTTGGTATGAAAGGGCGTCAGAAAAACAGAAAAAGAGTTAATTTCAAGTTTTCTGGACATAAGTTTAAATATTTCCGTTCGATATTCTATACTGTATTTTCTGACGCCTCGACGTGTTAATGTAGGGGTTGTAGTACGAAGCACTATAAACTGTCTAGCTCCATTCTGAGGCACCCTGTACAGGCTTCGTATACACATGGGCTTTACACCATCAGTTACAATCATATATTGACAGCAGCAGCTACATGTATGCTGGAGTATCTACACCACCAGAATAGTTTATAGACTATAGTCGGCGTTTCCTTGATCCAAATCATCAACCCAGTACAAACCCTTGGGATGAACAGTTTATCTAATTATCTCGGCAAATCCAAAAGACTTCTTTTTTCAGAATGCTTTAGCCCCTGAGTATGCCTAAATTCTGACACACTTCAATGAAAGTGAAATATACTGAGCTATTCTCATGAAAATACTAATACTCTGATACCTCGGCCCTGTTCCACAAAATCTTCGCGCTGAGGTTTTACTTTTGGATTTACTCCAGTCAAAACGTTAAAATTATTTTGGTGAATTTCAACACTGGAAATTGTAGTCATGTAACAGTTTAAATTTATCGATCAATGGATAAAACTATGAATTAATATTTAAAAAACCCAAACATGGATGGTAAGTTCAGATATATTCCAAAAACTCACAACTATTACCACGAAACAATGAATTGGTGATGTCATATCACTGAAGTCAAATGGACTATGCTTGCGGGTTCCAGTTAGCCATATGAAGAGTATCAACGGCGAGAAGGTCCAGAACAATGACAATGATGAACGAGTCATACAATCCGTAAAGAAATGTCACGAGTTACTATATGATTGCAGTCAATTCTGATGCGTAGAACATCAACTTCCCGTGTTTAAAGGTATTTAGCGATTCATATAGTCTGTCTGGACAGTATAGTCTTCATTTTCTGATTGTCTGATGCAGGATAATGAAACTCTTTGAAATGGCAATGTTAAATGCGTATGAAAATGACATATTAAACAGTCTCCATGTACGATCAGAGGTATTATATGTGGAATGATGTGAGTGCCCAGTAGCAGAAGTAGCAGAAGTGTCTTACTTGAAGGCTTGTTGGCCTTCAACAAATTTCCTTTCATGAGAACGCCATGACCTCTTTATGGCATTATCTGCGGCCGGTATATTACAAAAGAACATGTTTGATGTCCGAGCTGGTCTGTCTCTGATGTTAATCTTGCTCTCAACAACACAAGGTCATCTTATCCATGTCGTCCGCTTTGTTATAAGACGCCATGACTCACTGTCGAATTTACTTCAAATACGGCTTTGCAAATGGTTAGCAGCATTACAGTGAACATCATAAATAGGTCACTAAGCTTCAGTTGAACACTCTATCTTCAAATGATAAAGTTTCTTATCAAACCTAATTGGTAAGGCACCAGATTCCAAGAGAACCTCGATCTCAGAGCCAGCGACCTACAAAACCCAAAGTCTCAAGACTCCTGGTGATGCCAATTAGGTAAATTTTAACCGACTTTGCTTTCAATTTGTGTTACTCGCGCTGGAGAACACAGCTGGCAATTATAGAGCCCCAGAAGCAGATGTTCTTGGATGGTTTCGATGAGCTGTGAAGTGGAATATACTATCACTAGATGGCCTAGGTGCCTCCCACTCTCCAATCACTGTTAAGTAACAGTATAAGACATGCAGGCGACAAGGTTGTTAAGCAAAGAACTAGCTTCGATGTGACACCATTTAACGCCTGTAACCTACATACTGAAAACCGAGTTTAAAAGGCTTTGCTTAAAATGATCTTATGCCGCTTTATATATCTCACAGTCCAAATTCAAACCTAATAGAAACCTAACAGACAAATATGATTTCCTGAAACATACATTACTATTCCCTTTGTAGAGTAGGGTAGAGTGAGTTTGATCTTGAGGCCATTGTTAGCAACAAACCTGTCTTGTTAAGGAGCACCAATAATTCCTTTTGTATGCATTTGGGTAATCGAACCTGGGCTTTATGTGTGACAAGAGAACAATTCAACCACTAAACTACATCACCCCTCCATGAATGATCGTTTGTAGGTTAGAATACAAGGATCCAATCAACAGCACCTAAAATTGAGTTTTGTCACCTGTCATTTGAAATAACTTTAATGTTGTGTGTACTAATGGACCCTTTCCCTATACGTTCAAGTCTGTTGGATAATAACATAATTTGCACTTTCACATATTTTGATACATATCTTGATAAAAAAATTGTTTGATCAGGGTTCAAACAGCACTCAAGGCGCCTGAACATTTCTAAGAATTTCATGGCAGACATGTGAAAGAAATTTCAAAACTGATTGTATGATTCAGTCAAGGTGCTGTTTTAAATACTATCTCAAACAAAAGTCCCAGACAAACACAATGTCATAAACATCTGGGAATTCCCAGTTCAATTTACGTTTGTCTGCAGTTCGATACTCCTTGCAATTTGCCTTTGTCTTCTTCTGTTCGACACTGCTTGAAATTCTGCCTTTGTCTCCCGTTCCACACTGCATGCAAATCTGCCTTCGTTTTCTGTTCGAGACTACATGCAATTCTGTCAGTGTTCGACACTGCATGTATTTCCGCCTTTGTATCCTGTTCGACACTTCATCTAATTCTGCCTCTGTCTCCTGTTCGACACTGTTTTTCTGCCTTTGTCTCCTGTTCGACACTTCATCTAATTCTGCCTTTGTCTCCTGTTCGACATTGCATGTATTTCTGCCTTTGTCTTCTGTTCGACACTGCATACAAAGCTGCCTTTGTCTCCTGTTCGACATTGCATGTATTTCTGCCTTTGTCTTCTGTTCGACACTGCATACAAAGCTGCCTTTGTCTCCTGTTCGACATTGCATGTATTTCTGCCTTTGTCTCCAGTTCGACAATGCATACAATTCTGCCTTTGTCTCCTATTTGACACTGCATGCAATTCTGCCTTTCTTTACAGTGCGGCATTACATGCGCTTTAGTGTTAGTCTACAGTTCGGCACAGTAGACACTTTTGTGCCTGTCTGCAGTTCGGCGTTTGGCGACAGTTCGGCACTGCATGCTATTTATCGTTTGCCTCCAGTTCGGAAGGACTGAAATCGGTTTGTCCTTCTTCCAGTCTGACCCCTTTTGAGCATTCTCCCGCAATGCTGGCAACCACAACTATAAGCTCCTGACAAGGAGCCCGTACACATTTGGGACGTGCATTTGGGGCGAAATAATCTATTCTCTGCTTCTCGGTAGACACGTTTCCTGGAAGGAGGTGGTGCGCCAAAGTCAATCTGTGCCCTCTTAGAGCGATCTGATTTCTCTACCTTCTGTAGGATTTCAACAAAACGAAATAGGTTGGGATGATAATGTGGGAGCTGCAGATTCAGTCGGTTGTGGAAACCTTGAAGATGGTTATTTGTCCGTGGTCCGTGTGTGTGGTGATGGTTCCATAGGGGAATGGGGAACCTGGCATCACCGTCAATCCATGTTGTGGTTATATAGTCATTAAACTCTCCTGCTCGGGGAACATCTGGGGTAGCATCCATTATGACCCAGACATCGCATGTATATCATGATGACCCAGACATCGCATGTATATCATGATGACC
>VKKT01000147.1:4205-16770 GCA_008038995.1 Haliotis laevigata
CATTCGATGTTAATGCATCCTCCGTTACCGGATCAAGATCAGTGGCGATATCGTTGACGAAACCTGATAATATATTTAATATAGAAATTATGTAACAGTCTATTGCTTAATCTACTTTGACATAACATAGAATCAACGTAAACATATTTTTCTTGCTGAATTTTTATTCGGAAAGCAGACGATGTTTTGATCTTGTTCGACTGAATATTTGTTTCAAGCTTTAGAAGTACTTTTGTATGTATAAACACCTATTGCTGTGATTTACGCAAGTAGTGAGTCGAGCCCGTCATCGCTAAATCCATCTTTAAAGACATATGTGTAATTTCCGACAGCAAAATCGCCGTAACTTATCGATGCATCGGTAGGTGGTTTGGTGTCCACCATGTTGGTGGGCAAAATAAAAATAGTGCATTACCGTAAACCATGTATAACTGGGCATGGAAATTCAGAGACCTGTTTAACGTTATTATATACCTCAGAATGGCTTTAATTAACCAATCACAATCCAGTGTTTACTGAAGTCATGGTAGAATGAAATGCAGTAGCTAATAAACAGCCCTGCTTAACGATTAAACTTTTCAGGTACGTATAAGGTTGCGTTTGAACGTCGCAAGATTCGTTTAAAGTTGACGAGATGTACTGTAGGCACTGAGCCTCACTGACAGTCGCAGGAAGCGTGTTTTTCAATACATCACACAACACGTTTTATATGAAATGTTTCCTAGACAATGTGAGAGACGGGGCGGGGCGGGGCGGTGGAGTAGCCTATTGGTTAAAGCGTTCGCTCGTCACGCCGAAGACCCGGGTTCTATTCCTCACAATGTGTGAAGCCCATTCCTTGTTCTCCCCGCCATGATATTGCTGGAATATTGCTAAAAGCGGCGTAGGCCATTGTTGATGTTGTCAYGGCTGATTTGAATTGCCGATATAGCTGGATACAGTTAGGTTAATAATGTCAGCAAATCAAAACGTTGTAGGCCGTTGTTGATGTTGTCACGGCTGATTTGAATTGCCGATATAGCTGGATACAGTTAGGTTAATAATGTCAGCGAATCACAACGTTGTAGGCCGTTGTTAATGTTGTCACGGCTGATTTGAATTGCCGATAAAGCTGGATACAGTTAGGTTAATAATGTCAGCGAATCACAACGTTGTAGGCCGTTGTTAATGTTGTCAACGGCTGATTTGAATTGCCGAGTTCGATTGTTTTCAGACCGCAGTGATTCAGCATCCTACACCCACTGTACTGTGTTTTCTACAAGGCCGTCAGCTTCGTTATTTCTCGCCAGCTTCTAGAATGCCGATCAAACATTTAAAAACCAAGTGTATGTGGAACAACAACTACAAAACGGCATTAAGATGCAGTTTCTTCTCACTGCTGTTAACAGCGGTATTCGCAACAGTTTCGATGCATAAAACATTGTTGTCGTAAATCACAGTGGGGATTGTTTTTAACCAATCTTTGGCATCAGCGGGTGTAACTAAGCCTGTTTGTTCTGTATTGTCAATAACATGTGTGTAGTCTAAAAATATTTTATTACCCGGTGATGGTATACGTTGCTTCATGAAAACAATCAATAGTCATGTTGTTGACGCCGTGGGCTGTTTGCGACCACATTGTCATCATCAAACATGTTCAGCGACACCGTCTGCGTATGGTGACGTAGTGACTGTGCTGGAATGTATACAAGATGGGACTGCTACGCAGAACCTTGGGGTGGGAATGTAAAATTGTTTCCCTGCGTCCTTTGAGAGACTGGGACATTGTGAACAAAGGCTATGTCACTACTGTACACAAAAACATAAGTGATGAAAGACACTCACACAAATTACTCACTGTTTTGTAAATACATACGAAATATATAAATGAAATAAAGTACCAAATAAAGTACCAACTGCGACATTACTACAAGTAAAGAAAAACCGGATCGTAACCTGATTAGTAAGTATAACAACAAAATGACAGATCGCCACATGTTGCAACATTTTCTTCTTCAAACATTATTTAACATACAAGCCGCACCGAAATATCAACACAAAATCTAATACAACCCACTGTGAGCAGAAACAAAATGTAATTTTCCAGAAACAGCCATGCCAGTGAAACCTGTCCTGCAGAGACAAGTGTCACTCGAGTTTATTCACAGCTTGTCCACAGTATAGTTGGGTGGAGTGAGTTTAGTTTTACGCAACCTTTAGCAATATTCCAACAATATCAAGGCAGGGTACACCAGAAACACGTAGATACTTTGCCCCAGCTGGGTGACCTTAATATCGATCATCACACAAGGTAGAAATGTATCAGTTTCAACGTCTTCTATTATATTGTGAGTGGTGCGGTAGCCTAGTGGTTAAAGCGTTCACTCGTCACGCCGAAGACCCGGGTTCGATAACCCACTTGGGCGTACAACCATAAAACGGCGTAAAACCATACTCACTCACTCTATTTTACAGTACACGATGTCGTAATAAAGGATGTTCTAAGGAAGCCACTGTCTATTTGTTTGTGAAACTATTCTTAAAGTTTAGTTATCAACATCGAGCTGCAACATTAAGCGCTTACGTTTGTAAAAAATGGAACTCATTGAATTTAATGAAACTATTTTAACTCTTCTCGTAAAGCTAAGGGCCTAGGGTATTGAAACTTTGACAAAATATTGACCCAAATTTTGAATTTTTTCAAGCAGTCACCAACGACATCAACTTCAGATGATGTAGATCATGCACCAAAAAGCAAAACATAAAAACCTGAGGAATGTGACCTTGGGGGTTTATTTCGTGAAAGAATCAGCACTGAGAGGTTACGTGTTGTTTTTCAGGTGAATAAAATCCGTTTTAGGGATTTTCAAAACAAATCAATGCCAGCAAACTTTGTGCACCCGTGCTATAACACAGTGCTGACCGCGGCAATACACATTGCTCACTCGTATCTTGGAAACAGACCTTGGAATAAATGGTTGTAGTCCGTGACACATTTTCCAATGAGCGTATTGCCAGACAGCGATTAATGAGAGCAGAGGTTTCTGTCGACACATTCCAATGTGTCAAGTCTCTGTTCCAACATAATTATTACAGTCAGGAGATATGGTGTGGTAATTGCCCACTAGAGGGCGCCCTTCTGTCGGGCTGACAGCGCGGCGTGGGAGTGTAACGACTTAAGTTTTCTTACATATATCATTGTCAAGTTAGGTAGCAAGGGATTAAAACTGACTCATTAGGAGACACCTATACACGCCCCCAAGGTGGAGCAGTGCGATATGGCCATTATACTCACAGAGAGAAGAAGCGAAAGGTGCAAAGGGTCAGCGTCGTGTTTAGGACTAGAGCTCGGATATAGCGACATGCATGCACGTGTGTGTGTGTGTGTGTGTGGTGGGGGTGTGGTGGGTTTTGGGGGCTCAGCGACACTAATCCAACAACTGTTATAGGGATAACCCACGAAAATGCCATGCTCAATGCCAACAAATGCTCAAAAGAGACAAATGACGATGTCATAATGATAACGCATTAGATGCTGTAGTCCAGTTTACCATGGATGTTTCACTGAGATGCTGTGTACTCCCAGCCGACCTTAATACCGAGCAGGATAACAACACGTACCATATGTTGGGTATTTTGGGTACGTGTAGGCCGGCGAAACGTACAGGAAGGTGGGAACATTCAAATGCATGTGGACTGGAGAAAGAAAGTATCATGTGCCTGTTCTCAGGAGAAAGTATCAGGTGCGTGTTGACGGGAGAAGACATCAGGTCCCTGTTGACAGGTGAAAGTGTCAGATGCATGTGGACTGGATAAAGAAAGTATCAAGTGCGTGTTTATAGGTGAAAGTATCAGGTGCATGTAGACGGGAGAAGGTATCAGGTCCGTGTTGACAGGAGAAAGTGTCAGGTGCGTGTTGACAGGTGCATCAGGTGCGTGTTGACAGGACAAGGTATCAGGTAGATTGATAAATGAGCGAGTTATTATTTGACGTCACATCGGCAATATTTCAGCCATATCGTGACGAGGTAGATTGATAAAAGTTACAAATGGGTGTAGATAATGACTGCGACCCCGACCCTCTGAGCCATACTTAAGTTCAGTGTCCTTTATTCTATGCGAAGTATTTATATTGATTTATACTGATCTTCACAGCCGAAAATATTCCCTTGTAGTGTAGAGGGCACGGAAGGCCAATATTTGCTGTTCCGATGTACGACCCACAGACCAACCAGAAACGTATGATGAATGCAACACAGATTCGCCTAGATCATACTCCATGTATATCTGCACCATGCCCTTGTTTGTTGATTTGGCATCAATATGGGTGTTTCTTCTTGTGTTCCTGGGTGATACTGAAGTAACGTGTGTCATTTTACTTTATCCGGTGTTTTCATCAAGTATTTCATCAAGGGATAGGACACCAAACACCACGAAGGAGTAGCCTCTGAACAGATTAATGTCGAAAGAGAAATGTGACTTTTCTGTTTAAGTCTAAAGTGGAGAAGATTACGGTTTCTTCTTTGATAGATGGAATTGGATCAGCACTGTGTGTGCATGTGTGTGTGTGTGTGTGCGCGCGTCCGTCCGCCCGTGCGTGTGTGTGCGCGCGCGCGTGCGTGCGTGCGCGCGTGCGTGCGTGCGCGCGCGTGTATGTGTGCTGAAACGCTGGAAAACACAACTGAGTGAATCTTAATGGGGTTAACGTCGCTTTCTTGCATGGTCATTCAACCATAGAATGGCGTTAAAATAACTTTCTCGTTCGAAAGAAAGAAAAAGACACTAATAGAGATAGATAATCCCTTTTTGGAATGGCCTTTCTTTGTTACTTGCCTCACAATAGATTACCGATGAAAACCGATGTAACGGTAATAGATTGTGTAAGTGAGTGCGATGTGATAAGATGAGATAAGATGATAAGCGCGTGAGTTATCGAACCGCCTGAACAATGATATAAGTGTGACTAAATTGTACTAATAAGCTGGTTGAACACACAGACGTCATTGTCTATATTATCGCCACATAAAGACGTAAACAAGTGCTACAGCTCACATACAACAACCTTGACATTATCTTGCTGTGTTCAAACAGTGTCTTAATTCCAGTACAGAGTGGTCGTTTTTTCAAGAGGTGGCGTTCTGAATACAGCGCATGCGTACAGTCGAGAGTTCGAATAGATTCTGACTCGGCTGTCATTCGTGTCGCGAAACGCTATTAAAAGAATACATTATATTTTAATTCCTTTCGACAAAAGGCTTTGAATATGCATGCGTTGTTTTGGAAAGAAAAATGTTTTCGGGGGAAGAGAAAAGTGTTTCAGCTGAATGCGAATGAAAATATGCGTTTGACGTAATGGTAGTTTTTTTTGATGATTTGAAGGTAAACCTATTGAAGTGAATAAGAAACAGATTGCCTTATATTGACTTCAGCTGCTGTTGAAAGCAGTTCACTTCCGTCAGTCGATAGTTATATGTATAGCTGAATTCGGTTTATTGAAATTGGAAATATCGATTAATACATACATGTATTGTATTCTATGCAGATGTTCTTAATACGTTAAATATTGATTATTTCTCGTCTGGATTCTCTCGTCTGTTTTTTATCATTGTGTTACTGGAAAGTCTGGTGCAGTTATCTACATAGTTCTTCGTTGGGATTCAAGGTTGAATTGGTCTTCAGCAGTGCAGTTCATTGTAAAACTTTGTAGTAATTGATTCAATAGAGGGCAGTGATGTGCGAGTTACTATATTTAATTATTATATTTTGTAGTCAAGACAGTGTAATCTAATCCAGCATGTTCTAGAAGGGATTTATGTAACATATTGCTTAAATGAATGAAACAAACCACTTTTCACGTCTACTAAAACTATCGATCTCCTCCAAGGGCTGAGTTAATTGGACTACTTCGACTTCATCATTAGCATGTGTTAGTTAATCACCATCCAACAGTGATGCTAGCGGATGTACGAGAGAAGGTAAGCGTATCCTGCTCAGTCGGTGGCATACATACATGCAAAGACCAGTCAGTTTCACGTAAACAAGTCCTAAAAACCTGGTACCTGTCAAAATACGGCATTGCATGGAGGATACCCTCTACATATCTACCATGCAACGTGTTGGATATTTTACTGAGACCTTGCATGTTACTTGTAACCTTGATCAACCAAGTTCTGAGCTAGAGTCGTATTTGCTATAAAAACAATTTAAAATCTTGGTAAAAATAGAATGTTCGATTACACCTGAAAAGCTGTTGGTTCGACAAGAAGGGAAAGTTGACTATTGTAAAGTTGAAACCACTTCTTGTCATACAGCCCTGCGGAGATTATGTTAGGAGTCAAGCTCAGGTGGGTAAAGCAATGCAATGGAATTTATATAGCAGATCATGATATACCTGAAGTTAATCCTCTTGGCCAAGTAAAATGTTTTTGCAGTACTGAGGTTATTCCGTCTCTGAGATTGTAATAATTCAAACACACCCTTTGAATCCACACAATATTAGTTCCGCTGGTCCCAAATGATTTCTGTGAATATCAAAAAAGTAATTCCTGAAAATATTACAGGTTGGGGTTACAATTTAGACAGATTGATTTGGTGGTATAACTTCACATGTGGTGCATATGTGGGGAAACGAACTGTTCGTGACATACTGATTGTCCAGCAGTAAGTTCCCTTCACGAGCAGGTGGTTTTGGAGTTCAATGCATGATTACTTGTGTGCCGCAAGCTACACCGAAATTAGCATATAATTACCTGTATATGTTCAAGCTTCGGGGTGAAACCTTACACCTTTTGTTTAGAATGTTACAGCTGTTCTACTGTAGCCTTGAGGCAGGGAGACCAAGTCACCACAATTGTCGCGTTGCGTCCCTTTGACGAGACAGGCGTCGGTTCGAAACCTAGATTCGCGGTAAGCGCTTAACGTCCATAACCTGTACCACTTCAGCATTTACTCCCACATGGCACTGGCATGCCGAGATATAAACTTTATCAGTCTCAATGGCGTTACACAGAACTCACCCACACCCATGTCCACGGTTACAGAATCCAGACTGTTCCATGCAGTGAAACTTATGGTGACACACAAACCAACTATGTCATTCAGAGTAGCTATCGGATACACATGACAGCCTACTTTTACGACCAAGGTTTTCGTTAAAGGGAATTTATACCTGGCGCATCATTACTTTTTCTGTATGCAAGTTTAAAAAATATTCTTGATTCGTGTGACTGATTTACAAACCTGACCGTGCTATTGGGGAAATTTAACTGTATGTCTTTAGCAGAGTACACGTCTGGAAGAATACCAGTCACCTCGAGCTCTGCTGTGCGGTTCGAGGGGCAAAAGTTGAAATCTGGCACATAATACTTGTTTTAGTTTGAAAGAAACACGTCTCTATTTGAAATTTAAGTTTTTATGAATTAGAGGCAGGGGAAATTTTAGGACCGAACGAGACCTGGAAAATGATTGATGTATTTTATCAATACATTGTGCAATTAGATTTATACAAGTTTAAATGGTGATGACTTGTCTCTCTTTGAACTGATGTTTCAGAGTATGTAATCTATTTTGTTGCGTTAAAGCGAAGATGGATATGTATTTGTATGTATTTGTATGCATTTGTATGGATATGTATTTGTAAAAGACTAAAAGTCACGTTGAAAGGGAAAACACAGTTTACGACAATACATACTACTCACAGGAGTTAAGGAACCGAGCCGAATACAATAGCTGTAGTAATATATAAGAATTCTCTAACTTGTTTTGAGTAGTATATTCACTGTAAAAGTTTTGTGTTATGAATATACGTATTGTAAACATCCAGACAATAATCCCCGTGTTAAACTATAAACACTAATACAACAAACTTTTAATGTGTATTTTTAAAATGCGTCAAATGTTTTTTCACTGACTTTCTGTGTGAACGTTTATTAAACTTTATGCAACATGGCAACAAAACAAAACCCAGCTGTTTCTCAAAAAATGACGCAAATTGTGGGCCAAAGGTTAACTACGAGCACCGGTTGCCATGGCAATACTTGTATCCGTGACAACCTAACGCTAACCAGACCCGAGAATTGCGTGCACAGCTGATAACCTGTCAAAGTTGATAAGCAGAGAGCGAAATGTTTATTGAACAATATACAATCTTTACTGAACGCATCAGAACTTGCGCATGTCTTTCCCGAAGGAAACCTTTGCGTGGGCAGGTTCATTAACAATGGGATTGGTTTTGCGAATAACATGGAGGAGGTAATTAAACGGTCAGCTGCGTGTTTATTATTCCACCGTGGTCATTTGTAAGAGTTTTCACTAAAGTCTGTCGTATTTGTGGGCAAATGAAGTATGGCCTAAACTGGAGGAAGTCTTACTTTTGCTTTATAACTTGTCACATCTGGTTTGGGAGTTCTTAAAATTCTCAATAAGTTTTCAGGCTTCTTTTATTTAAACCGTAAAATGAATGACAGTGGTGAGAACGTTTACCACAATAATGAGACATCTGATTCTGAGCAGGCAATGTATTTTCATTTCTACAATTTGTTTGATAAATATATATTCTATGTTCTACACTAGATAATCTAGAACGAGGGCAGCGTTTGCTTCAGCTGCAGTTCTGTTTAGCTAAATATGTCCGGTTAAGATCCAAAGAAAAGCCTAAGAATAGGTTTCCAAGAATAGGTCCCACTAACAGGCACCAGAATAAATCCTGAAACTGGTCTCAGAATGGGTTCCCAGCAACACATGCTTTTCGTTCAAAATCAGCCGGTACTTTGTGGCAAAGTACAAAACGAACAATGAAGGTATTTTGAACATGTTTGTTGTACGGGGTGACAATATGGCCCGGGTGGTTGGCTCTCTGACTTGTTGCCTGCAATCCCTCGATGTAGGATGTTGCCCATGACATCCATCATTAGTTGGTTGATCAAGACTATTTTCTACAGGCCTCTGGCGTACATGTACAGTCGGTGGCGGTCAACTACAAATTATATCGGTGAAATGAAACGCTTCATGATCAAGTGCTTATTTCAATAAATACCCCTAATTTATTGCAAAGGGGTTGAATTTAAATTTTCAAAATGTCCCCTATGTCAACTTTAATATGAAAACCTATTTATAGCCATTACAGAATCAGGTTTTACCTTACAATGACCATGGTACTTTGTCTTGTTTATATTTTTCTTTAAAAAAAATCGGAAAACAGTTTTATCTGAAAAGCATCTCAACAAACTGAAGCTGCAAGTTAATTCGCCTATTCATCATAAATGAATTGACCGTGAAGTGTGCTTGAAGTTCCAGTCAGTTAATGCTGTCGCTGTCATTTAGGGAGGTATTTTAGCAGAGGTAATATTGCCACAATAACAGATAACTGGATAACCAATAATTACGTCCACAGACAGAAAACAGTTCCGATGTTAGAAATGGGGAACTGAGTAGAAACATTTCCGATATAAAAATGATGAAGTTTCTGTTGGGTGTCTGAGATAATATCAACATTTAGCCTGATCGCGAACAGATGCTCTAGATTTGTCCTTACTAGAGTGAGTGGGTTGTTAAACGTCGTTAAGAATGAGAGTTTAAGTTATATCACATCTTTTCAGCTGCCTGCAATTGCGTTGGTAATGAAATCCTCTATTTCATGTATCCCACAAGCACGGGTATGCTGGTTAACGGGATATTTCCGCCTGAAGTCATAGCTTTCCTCAGTTGACATCATAAATGTGTTTGTCTTATGAAGATGCCGACACTGACTATAGACTGTGGTCATATATATGACTGCATACTGGATTGAAAATACCGTCTGAATATAAGTGCTTGTTGAGACTGATTGGTCCATAACCCTAAGAGAATGGAAACAGAATACAGATTAAGAAATGTCTAGCTTGTTGCTGCCAAGCATCTCCCAATAGTATTGCCTGGAACATTTAAGGGCACCACGTCTGTTTTCTCGCATAGATCACGCCACTCTATTCGTTTTGACATTTCAATAACATTTCTGCCATTTCAAAAGTTTTACTTTTCTTAAACGCAATGTCGTTTTGTGGTACTCGGATGCCAATTATACGTTTTCGTGTCACTTCTAACATAATACGTTGAGTAATCGTAACGTTAAACAAAAAAACAAGTATAAAATATCCCCAACCTTATTACAAAAGGTGACGAAATGCATAATGTCAGCTCGCCCGTAAATAATGATAAACTATAGTAATGTTAACGTGTAATTGTAAATGTTTCATCTGATTTATTGAAGCTGATTTTTTTCACATGTTCCTGGGATGTTTATTGCAAACCTAGTTGTGGATGCATAAATAAGTAGGTCAATGTCTTCCCCGCTCACGTTATTCGATCTACACGTGAAAAAAATGAGAACACATTCGTCAGCTTGAACTAATTTTGCAACCTAGATTGGATCCACAAATCAAATTTACATCAAGCGCAGCGATCCAAATTATAGGCCGTAGTTATTTCCAGCCGAACGATGACTTATTGATCTGGACCTTACCGCTGGATGTCAATCAGAATTATATCTTGTATCTAATTTTCATGTTATCTAATTCAGGTAACAGTTATTGGACGTATTTCTCGTGAAAGTGAAGCTCTTCACTAAGCGTCGCCTGAGGTAATGCGATATCCAAAGTCTTCGACGCGTCAGGATTCGATTATCGCAGGTTCGAATCCCAAATTCACCCTGACCATGAATCTCGGGTTATCAGCGCTATGCCCGAACTCGTTACACTGCTATACTGAGTCTCAGTATAGCAGTGTAACGAATAATACTGAGCCTAAGTTTACTTAGACTGGTAGTAAACTGTACATGTCTAAAACCTGCATAACTTCAGATTTAGAATAAGACGATGTAAAATATACCCCACTCACTCACTCGATTCATTATATATGTTACAATATTCAGGATAGTCCACCTAAAATCGTGGACGGTCCAATGCAAGGGAAGCTACTCTAATATGTCGTTGTAAAGGTGTAACCCACTACAAACAGAAAACCTTGAATAAAGATTACATAACAGGAATTTGCAAATCATAACTGAAATTAATGACAGTAACTAACGACAATAATGAAAAAACATGGTTTGTCTCAGATGTATAACAAGTATTTGTTCGAATTCAGACATACAGAACATAACTAAAAAAACAGTCAGACAGTTCAGGTCGATTCGGGGAGGCGGCCGTAAAAGCATTCCGACACGGCGAGTTGTTTCATACGTTCAACCTCAAAATGAGCGTGCGTAAGGGCGAGCGTGCGCATGTACATGTTGGCTGATGCCGCACTTAGCAATGTTCTAGCCATATGATAGGAGTCTATAAGTAAGCGAGGTACGACGTGACAATCTGGTGATTGTATCGACCCACGTCGACGTGGCACGATGACAAATTTTAATGGGTCACGGACCACTCGATCCATTACGTCGTTTCTTATGAGCAGCACAGGTTACCCCGACTCCCCATGGGACAAGTGAGTGGTTATCTAG
Source organism: Haliotis laevigata (assembly GCA_008038995.1). NCBI lineage: Eukaryota > Metazoa > Mollusca > Gastropoda > Lepetellida > Haliotidae > Haliotis > Haliotis laevigata. The sequence goes on from VKKT01000147.1 coordinate 15,667, forward strand.
TGACTAGGTAGGTGGGGGAAGGGGCAGTTTTAACAGTATTACTGTTATCTCGCTACAATATGGATCCCACTTCCCGTGGTAATGGAGTCAACTGACTATAAAAATCTAATTCCCACACTGCCGAACTGGGCAGAAAGTTCTGCTAATTAAAATCTTCAAACTTAAATCGCTTCCGGTTCATAAACGACAGTGCTAGAGTGTATTTCATGTATGGTTTGGGTACTCAAGCTTGGTACTGTTTTGGAATTTGTAGAAACTTGAATAGCCGGTATTACAAGAATTCTAAGGTTCTGGAGTTTGGGTTAGACAGAAATCTGAAACTCTCGAACTCATGACCAAGGCCAGACCCTGGCTCCTGGCAGAACGAAATCTGAATTCGAACCAATGAGGCGCGACTTTTTTACAGCAAGAAACCATTTGGTCAGTTGGTGCATACTTAAACTGTATTTTCCAAACAGATAAAGGTAAAGAAATAATACCGAATGCTATATGTATTTTCTGTAGGTGGGGTTTAGGTTCAAACTGACGAAACCATTTTAAGAAAACGAATTTATATGATCTGAATAAACTCCAGCAGCTCTTGAAAATACACAGGATCGGGAATTCATCATCGTAGTTTATCATCCAAACATGGCTCCCACAGTAGGTATCGCTTGTGTGAGATCAAATTGTAGATATCGCAACAATTGAACTGTCATAATGCTATTACATCATCAGTCAATACCTCACAATGCTTTGACATCACAGCTGACAATGTTATGACGTCACAAAGTTGATGACATCACAATGCTATGATGTCATTAAAGCTGATGACGTCATAATGCTATGGCTTCGCTGAGATCACTTCTCAAGAAGCCTAATGTCAGTTTTGTGTTCAGACATAGAGGATATTATATGAGTGCCCATGTCATACTATGTTTACGACACGAGTGCTTAAATGTTGGTATTTCTCGAGCGAAAGCGAGGGATATACCGATATTTAGGCACGAGTGTCGTAAACATAGTATGATATGGGCACGAATATAATATTCTATTTATTACAGAAGTCGTCAAATTGAGGAAAATAACCCCAAATCTACTTTCAAACATAGGCTGGCTACCCGC
>VKKT01000147.1:23186-34237 GCA_008038995.1 Haliotis laevigata
AGATCAAGTGACAACGAGCTTGAATTCTAGAGTCCCAAATGGAAATGTCGGAGCATGCTGGTCTGTGCATATATCTCGTGGTACAAACGCCAGGCTCATGTTTTATTCAGTAGAGGTTACAACAGTTTAATGGTATATACTAGACTGCAAGCAGTCTCTGTTTCACTTATCACATTGAAAATAGTTTGTAAAAATCCCAGGTATATTCATATTTCTTCCCTGTCTTGTTCCGAAAGTAGGAACACCTGTGAAAAAATATTATTTAGTTACCCTTGTTTGCTTGCTCCTTTGTTTTTTGATACCCTATTCGTTTGTCTGTCTGACTGTCTGTGGTGGGACAAAGGGGCTGCAGTCTTCTTATCTCCTGACTGTTGACTGGGTTCGAGTCCCAAATTGGTGTGCCTTAATTGTGGGCTTCTCAAGAGCATGGTCGTAATCGTAGGTTTAACCTTCATTGTAATCAACTACGATATGCATCACTTTGGGTTTATAACACATATCTCTCGGACACAGCAAGAAAACTGGTTCTCGGCTCTCTTTACGCGTCGTCAACTTGTATATTCCGATATGAGAGACGGGGTCCAGCTTACAAGAAACCCAATTGATTCACACACGGTAGTGAATGCGGGGCAACGGTCTTTTAACGGAGTGGATAGGATCTGAAGAGCTGTAATAAAGGGGTGTTAACCAACACATTAAAAGATCTAGACACCTTAAGATAATTTAGCATAAATACAGATGATCTGAATAAAGAATTGTCACGAACAAGGATAAGTAAGACAATATTGAGAGGAAGATATGTCGTTTTACGCCGCCCTCACCAATATTCAAGCCGTTTCATGTCGGCCTGTAATTTATTGACCAGACAAACCAGTGATTACATTACAATCAATGTCTCACCCACTTCCGACAAGCAATAGACTGCTGGGGGCCGGGGTCCCCACGGGACTGGGATATTATATCTGTTTCAATGTAAATCAAATTAAAATCCCAACCAAATCGGTTTCGTCACTTCTGGGACAGTCTTAACATTGACTTGTCACTTTCTTTTAGTGAAACAAGAACAGCAAGGAAACTCAGAGAAAGCAGATAATACTGTATCCTTTGTCCACACATACCAAGAACCGACGCCGAAACGGGTTTTAAGTCGATTACCAACCCTCCTGACGGAGGCTAAATCATGCTTCTCCTAATGCCGATTTTATAGTTTGAAAGGGGTCGTTAAATAACTGTGCGCTCGACAGAAGCCCCTGTCTGAGACATGTTTATGACATCATTATGTTCATTCTCTAACGAGGGGGACATTTGACTATGGTTTTATCAAGTTTGTAATGACTACAATTACCATGCGCCTCTTAAGTTTGACTGAGTTTGTTAGTCTTTATCAGAGTCGTGAAGAAAAGGAAGATGATTAGGCATGTGTAAATGACGTCAGTCAGTATAGTTTTTCTCTGCTTTGGCAATATTCCATCAATATCAACATCTGATCATGTTTGTTTTGCTTGTTCGGTTGTTGTTTAACTGGGCACTCAATATTCAAGCTATATGATAAGTAATCTAGACCGGACCAGACAGACCAGTGATCGACATTATGAGCAACGATCCACGCCGCCGAGATACGATAACACTGAATGGGCAGGTCACGGAGATTGACCACTCGACCAATTAGGTCGCCACTTAATACCAGCAATTACAGCTTGATAGGAAGCTATTCAGATCCAGAATTCATTCAGATTATGTTGGTATCGAAAAAAAACATATTCTTCCATGGACCTAGCATTAGGTACTGGAAACACTGAATCTCATAATTTCCTGATTTTCGTTATACGAGTAGCCATTCCATAAGATGCTATCTCGAAGAAAAGTTAGGCATACGCCAAAACGTGTATTATCATATAGCTGCATAAAAACAGTATTTATCTCTGTATATATTTCATATGATATAACTTGTCTGGGACAAAAATGTAAATCGTTTCTACTGACAAGGGGAATGAAAGACCGAGGCGGTACTGTTGTATTGTACCGTGTGAAATTCAAATCATTCTTTTAAAAAGTGGTACTATGAACTGAGTGTCATGTTTGCGTTTATAATTACCTGTATGAAATACAACCCTCCCTGTCTGCTGTATGTTGTAGAAAACCTGAGGTATGATCAGTTCTGCGAGAAGATACGAGAATTATTTGGGTCTGACATCAAGAACCAAGATTTGAAAGCGGTCTACAGGAAGATCTCCACAAACCCGGATGCCAAGGTTGACTGGAGCGAGGTAAGTGAAATATTCGTCTGTCAGGAAAAAGCCTTAAATCAACCGTTAGCAATGATCCACGCAGCAGGGAGGTAGTGACGACAGACCTCCATTGTACTAGTTACGTCAAAGAAACCAAAGAAGACAGGCTTGCATTGTAAGGAGGCCTCGATTCAATCAATATAGGATCGCTACACAGTTGTAGGTGGACAAACTCATAACGTCAGAGAGATAAAGGAATTTTGATTGCAGTACACAAACATAGGAACAAGAGTGTTGCCTGCATAACGAACTCTGTCATGTAAACAACTGGATTAACTTATCTTACGAGAGGTGACAGTAAGACCAGGTTCGTTTAAATAATGATAAAACAGACACTCAGAAATACAGTTACGGTTATACAGTTTCAATATCGACATATCAGAGACAATATTTTTTCCTTGCATTTTGAATTATGTACTGTAGTAATGAATTAAGACTTAAGGTGAGGATATCGGTATCTTCAGTTGAGACATTGTTAACGACTTCGTGTCATCTGACAAGCACAGTAGTTAGCATTGCAACAATACATGTTGTTGTGACGTGATACATATCTCGACAGTACAGCCGTGATACGGTACACTACGGGATGGATGAAACATGAAACCTTTCATGAAAAGGATTTGGTTATATCACAAAAGAGAATTATAGATATTCAGCAAACCTAGAAAACATCGATAAATAGATCTAACGTTAGTGAGAATATACCATGAAATAGTCTTTTATCGATATTGTTTAAAAGTCTTTCTGTATACATCGACATCGACAGAGGTACAGAGGTGACGAACTGAACGTGTCAATGGTGGACAGGAACAACCGAGAACACGTTAAACGGTTGGGGAAGAACTGAATGATTCTGACACAAAATGACATTTTTCCTCTGTCGTAGCGTTTGCACTGTCGTAAGTCAATGTCGTACACTACGATTGTCAAGTAAAATGAAGCCGATATTGGCCGTCATGACCTTTCTGCTCCTGACATTTTATCATTCTTCAAGTGTGGTGATCACCTCCGTGGTCCAGTGAATAGAGCTTCTCGTTTTTGAAATTCATAAATCGCGTTACGGCCCCCAGTGCATGTTACACCATTTAACATGTAGACATTGTGTTTCGCCCAGCTGTTTGGATACTTCCAGTCGGGGGTGGAGGAGGAAGAGATGACGGTGGGGGAAGAAGTCAGCGTCTTCATGGTGTCCAAAAGAAGGAGAATAGGAGAGGCTGCAGGTACGGACATATTTCATCTTTTTATAATCTAAAGGTATATTTTAAGAACATGTGTTTCTTTAATTTCCTACGTATTGCCATGTGCATTTCCAACGCTAATTCGTCATTTGAATGTGACATCACACTGCCATTTGTTGAAAATATCTGTATTTCTTAAACGCCTGTGAAAGAATAACCTATCTGAGATACCTAGTATCAACCATGTGTGAGGTCGAATATGAGGTTATTGGTTGGCTGCTCCATAGAGATGACCTGAGGTCATATTTTGACGGACGACTTTCTTGATCTTAGCTCTTTCATTCGTTTCTCAAGCTTTAGTAGAATGAAACTCTGTTGTTAGAATGTAACTCCATCGTTTTAGTGCTGAATATGTACCTTAAGCTTGATCGGTCGCACCAGATGTGTTGTTTACAGTTAGATGGCTGATGTCACTTTGTATTAATGCGCCAGTACGATCTAAATATGTAGTTATTCGATGACAAATTGGTAAAAAGTGAAAGATTACTCGTGCCTGTCATATACCATTTTCGCCTTAACCGTTGTTCCAGAACGTAGCCAATACAATCAAGAATGCCGTATTGGTGAGAAGGAATTCCATTGTGATATATTTAGGCCACGTATTGGCGAAGGTATTTCAGGCTATCTCAATGACTATTTTTAAGTGTCGACTTAAATACAAAGTACTTAACTACATAATAAACTACCATAGTACCACTTTATTCTCAATTAGAGCACGGAATCTGAACACGCCACTGTGCTTTATACACAAGGGAAAACTAACAGCACTTACGCATTTTGAACTGGAGTATGATTAATTATTTCTGAAATGATTCCATTGCGCCCCAAGAGAGCCCATGTTCGACTGAATGAACTGCATAATGCCTTAACATCAAGTTTAGACGTTCCGACGGAGCCAAGGGACTTTGCATTGAGTGGCGTGACGCAAGCGCCCAGTCTGAGTGGCAAAACACATTGTGTTATGTGAGGCGCAGTTGTGTGTGCGACGCCCCTGTCCCCGGACATCACTCAATTACCTCGCATTATGAATATGATAACTGAAACAATCATCCCCGATTGCCTAACAAATCAAGTCTGGAAGAAAGTGGATTAAGTCCTCCACAACCTTCCATCTATAGCTTGATTTGGAGCCACTCAAGCATGAAATATCAATAATTCTAAATGGATTTATAATGGTGCCTTTAATATTGCAAGCGCCCTCGCCGACCCTTGCTGTGACATAAATGAACAATGAATGCTCCCTTCAGGGCCGAGTTAGGAGGCTTGGTCGCCATTTTCTCGAGTCTGCGCATTAAGCAGCTATTACAGTTCCCCGTGCCAAAGCTATTACCCCTCTCGGCGTGATGTCCAATACGAGATGGCGATTAGTTCCGGCCCATGGGTATTTCCTTCGACACTTTCTTGTCCGAGACATCTGGCTTGGCTTGACAAATAGTTTTTGCGCGTGTCTGCACGTGCACTTACATTTGTCCAGCAGCTTAGCGGAGTTGTCCCCCCTTGGGACGCCCCTACAATTGCTAGCGTCGTCTGGGATGCCAGGGGGCTGACATTACGAGGGCTCTGTCTCCGTCTAGAAGCAATCGTGTGAATTACCGGATGTCTTATTTTCTGATTATAACAGCGCTGAAGACCTTTGACATTTTAATTGTGTATGTTTAATTCTGTTAGCCAACAAATTGTCAGAGCAGTAGCTCCTTCATCAAGAGCTGCGAATGTTAGCATGGCTGAACTTTGACGCCAAAGTTATTTGTCATGCTGGGCCTGGCTATTTAAAAGGACATAAAGAAGTCTGTCCCAGCCCTACACTGTGATGGAGAGGAAAGGAAACAACTTGAATGAGAGTGCGTGTGTTTCTTTAAGAAATCAATTGGGAATTTCAGAGGCATCAGTATTGACTCACATTTTTTTAAATATATGTTGAAAAAAATGAAAACAAATTTCATTCCGACTGACCCATACTAATACAAGTGAAAGAGTGTGTTTGGTTTTGCGTCACTTTAAACGGTAGTTCGTTGGGATCAGGACGTGACAATTTAACTGACATCGGTAAAGAGACCAAGGTGATACTTTGTAGAAACCCACCAGCATGTTATGGTGCTGACAATCACTGCCCTCAATCAGGGACAAACGTTGCTTCGAAGCCACGATCAGCAGCTCAACTAAGGGACATAACACTGCACAGCGAACTACAGTACCTTGGACACGGATACAAAACACGAAATAGGTTCAGACGTTTTACGCATATGGGGTATCGAACCCATACCTTCAGTGTGGCGTGCTGAAGCTTTAAAGGTGCATGATGCATTTCTCTCAATAATACTATCAGCCCTCAGGGAAGCTTCCATACAATTTGTTCCCAAAATAATTACGTATATACATTACAATATCAAATTAAACAGTTCGAATGAATTAATGTAACATTGCATTAAATCGACTCTCGCGCCCTCTGCCGGCCGAACATTATTACAAGAGTTATGTCCCTTGGAGCGCTATTTACGAATATCCTATAACCCAACTTGTGATTGAGGCCAGTTCGGCAAACACCGGCAATACCGCGTGCGACAGTTTTCGATGTACGGAGCAATCGTTTTCATTCCATTTATGGCAAATGTTATCTGTTTGGAAGCTGTTCGCCTCGAAGTTTCAATTATCAATTCCAGGCAAGTCGTAAGGCATAATAAGTATTTTAATGCATCAATAGGAAGCTAAAGTGAGGTATATGCCCCCAATATATAAAATATAGGCCAATATTGTCGAAAATGTGTGACATTGTGCCTTTAATCACTCGGTTACTCCAGTAACCGAATGTCAACAGTATTAAACACCAAACTGCCATCGTGGAAGCTGTTCCAGATGAGTTAATCAATTGACTGAACAGATACATTTTGATGTTTAAATGATATTTTGCTCATAAAAATAAGGTTTCAAAGGTTAAAAAATTAACACCTTCATGTTCAAGGTGGTGTGAAAAACGTCTTTGTAAAAATGTTTTTACTCCTGATTTATGACCACGTTTGATGGGATATTCTTTTTCCTGAAAATAGTTTACAAACCTGGTGGGGAAAAAATACAATTTTAAAAAACATATATTCTCATTTTATGACTTTTCAGGTAAGCGGTTCCGTAATCCATGTAGTAAAATAACGTTTACCCACTTGACGTTTTCGACAATGTCAAGGTTGAATGACAATGAACCGCTGGGGTGATTTACTATACAGTAATTTACTGCGATCAAATAGCCTTGTTTTATTGTAGACGTATTGTAAAGTACTTGGATTGGAGTCCCAGGTTTTCAGCATTACAGTTATTTGCAAAGACATTAATTACCCCGGTGTCGTTTATCAACAAGATCTTCACCTCTGATTTACGGTGAACCGCTACTCCCCTAAAAGTGCTGAGAACCCATTGGCTCGAATAAACCAACATACCACTGCCTGCAGGAAGCACATAAACACCGTGCATGTATTTAGCTCAAGTGGATAATATTGTAGTCGAGTATCTCACAGGCGACAGAACACTCCTCCAGCATAATGTGAAGGCTTGTGTTGTTGACACGGGTGAGAGAGTTCACATTGATGTAATAAATCTGCTATCTGTGCGTCCCTGTGTGTCCGACCCCGGGACTTGACGTGGGGTCTTTGATCTACTCACAATGGCGGGTACCGTTATACGATTACAAACAGTCTGCTGACTGGATTTATATAATTATATTTTGCATCAGCGAAATGGGGGATATGAACCGTTCACTTAACGGCTTTAACGGATTCTTGTATCCCTTGGACATAAGAAATGAAACGAAATAAACCGTAACATTTTTTCATTTACAAATTGAAATGCGATACTTGTATGCTGAAGCGATAAAGTGAAAGAGTGAGTGAGTTTAGTTTTACCCCGCGCTCAGCAATATTCCAGCTATATGGCATCGGTCTGTAAATAATCGAGTCTGGACAAGACAATCCAGTGATCGACATCATTAGCATCGATCTGTGCAACTGGGAACGGATGACATGTGTCAACCAAGTCAACGAGCCTGACCACCCGATCCCGTTAGTCCCCTCTTACGACAAGCATGGGTTGCTGAAGATCAATATTCTAACCCCGATCTTCACGGGTGATAACATTGTGACTTGTTTGCTTGTTTGTTGTTTTAACAACCCTCTCAGCTGTATTCCTATCATGTGTGCATACAGCAAACCAATGGTTGACAATACGTGCTACGATCCGGTGACGTTTGCAATCAGTCAAGCCACTGAGTCTGACCATAGATCTGTAGGGGATTCTTGAGAGAGGTACCGAATCAACGGTCAGTATGTGATGTTCATGAGATATGTCGTTTATTCAGAACCTTTGTAATCAACGACACAATGACGTCATAGTGTTGTAGCAACGACTTTTGAACATTACCCAAAGAAACCCTGTGGAACCCTTTTGGCCAACCGCAAAGAGGTCTATATGTAACAGAAATGGCTGGAGTGTGCACGGGACCTTTTGGTGTGTACATGTATTTTCGTCATGTACATGCGATTCGTCAGTGAGCTTGTATTCTAACAGTCAATCTAAATAATGTTTTAAGTCGTGTGTGTTGTGGGTGGAGATGGGTTTGGTTAGGTGTCTGAGTTTCTAGGGTTTCGGCTTTGTCCATTTATTCACCAATTATGTCGAGAATGAACTGATTGTGTTGATCCACCGGGAGGCATCGGACAGAAAGTCTGTATTGCATACTCCCAGTCCCAAATGAACTGAATTCAAACATTGAATATACACTGATTCGTTGAATGAATTGATAACTGTGCGCTGGGAACAACGTCTGGTATATGGGCTGTGCAGATGCCCTTGAGGCGGTATCGCCGATCTTTTATATTTCACGCCACGATCTTTGACGGTCATAAGACCATCAAGTGGAACGAAGATAGTTACAAGTAATATTATGTTCGAACCTCGTGACCTCGGAGTTGAACCAAGAAGTCCGTCTAGACCAGACAGTAGCATTGCATGAGCCTATATCTTGTTCACAGGGGTGGCATAGGGGAATATAGCGTGAATTCACTGTGAACCGTGTAACGCCAGGTCCCACCTTCTATAATCCATACAGCAGCAGATTTTGAAGATTGTATGATTTCTAGGGCTGGATATTGCCATGATTTTCATATTGCGATATATTGCATTAATTTAAGAGATTGCATACATATTGTGATACATCATAAATTCACAATAGGTCTCTGTGTGCGACATCATCTTCTCCGTTGCTGCTACACCATACTTTCAGGCTCCCCGTCCCCATTGTGTATGGCTGTGTGCCAATCGTTTACAGACAAATAAAATAATATAGAGCCTTAATGTGGAATATGTTGCACCAACGTTTTGCGAACAAAATGATAAAGGTAATAGTATTTGATGATATTCATAGTCAGTGTTGTTTGCTTAAACAGAATGTACTTCCGTGCAGTATGTAATTATTGTTACTGTATGTGATTCATTCAGATTGAACTATTTTCACATGAAACAAAAACAAGATTAAGTTGAACTACTTAAGATTAAAATCGCATGTGACCTCTAATAGCTTGACTGGAATGTCATCATACAGTCCTACATTTTTTTCTAAGACTCAGGCCTGTATGATAAATTGATATAATATGTCTCATTATGAAACAAACAAAAATAACAAAATACTGTGAACTGTGAAATAGTCACAAAGAACCAGAGGCTCTACTAATAAGTCAAAATAAAATTGGTCCATTTGAGGCCACTTAATTCCTCCAAATGAAACCATTCAAACCCACAAGACGTAAAGTAGTTGGTAGACAATTTGGCAATGTTGGAGCCACTTACATTGACACTTCCACTTGTAATATGTTACATGAAACCAACAGAAATAAAAGTATATTTTGGCACTTTTAGAGCACATTTGTTTGCTGAGGAAATCAAGGGCAGATAATTCAAATGGAACTAACTCTGGATAACCCAATATATTGCAGAATCTGAACCATATCACGATAATCGTATCGCGTGATACTGTACCGGTATATAACGGTTTACCGGTAATATTGCACAGCCCTTATGTTTCATATAAAGAAGTTAAGTATTCATTTTGACTTAAAAGCGGAAAAAACGGAACTTTAACAATTATACGAGGTCCACGACATTAGCCATGCATTGCCATGTGATAATCACGTGCACGAAACTACGTAAAGTGTTATTTGCGCCAATGCTGCCATATATGACTGCCATGCTCGTGCCATTCATATAAACGATTGATTGAACAGTGTTATCAATGTGATAGTGCTTTTATGTTCATGTTAACAAACATGTCTAGAAATCATCTGACACCATGATAAATGAGGCGTTTTGTTTAGGCAATGGTAATGATATTGAGAGACAGTTTTCGGACACCAAAGGACATAGGTGCTCGTTCGCCAAGACCTTTATATAAAACACGACAAAGCACAGCACCTTGTTTCATACCCAATTGGAGACGGGACCTTGGACTGTGCCCTTTGGCAACCAGTTTGTTGTAGTGTCAGTGGCATGTTGGTCCGAGTCAGTCACCAACATGGGGAGCTGCTCTCTGGAACATACACCTGGATTATCCTTAATCCGCGCGTTAGGAGGCGCGTGGTGGCCCTGACAAAGTCCTCCCATTGTTGTCAAATTGGCCACTCACTTGGGACAATATATGTCGAAAAGCGTGTAAGCTGTCAGCTTTGTGGCCTTTGTTGGGATAGTCCAGGTTATTTTACTTGGGTCTTTTAAAGAACTGCGTTCACGGCGATTGATTTGAATCATTTAGAAGGGTCGCCGTGGTATATACAACTGACAGGAAAGCCACCTAGGGGCGATATTGGAGATTAGCAGCGTCAAACATTTCACTCACAGAAGCGAGTATTGATTTGTTTCGTACAACAAGTCAATAATAAATAATCAGTGGATAAAAACTGTACAAATAATGAAATAACAAGTGTTCTTGGGTCGAACACACGCTGATCTGAGAGTAGATTTATATAAAAAGAGTCAGACAATCTGACAATATTGCGTGTGAAAAGTTTCTCGAAACAGAAGAAAGTATGTGATAGAACGATAAAGAATCACCGCCTGAAAGTTTCAGTTGTACATCAAGGGGTGTCTATTCTGTTGGAGGAAATCCCACTGTGATCCAGGTCCACTTTGATGAAAATCTCAAGCTTGCTTATAATGTTACTGAATGGGTTGGTGTTGCTTTGAACGACTTATACGTCAGTAATATCACAGCTGATTTAAGGGGTATTTGCCCTGTACATCTAATTGGTACAACTTTTCAATTAGTTGTTGGAACTGAATTCGGCGATCACGCGGTGGCTGGTTGCATGCTACGCGAGATAATCAGGCGCTTTGAATTAGGAGGCACATTTTAATAAGTGAGTGAGTTATTGAGTATTGACATTTTAACAAGTTCACAACTGTGGCTGCGCGCCACAGAACGGGACTCTAAAAGCTATGGTGATGTCGAGTAGTAAATGCTTTGAAAGACAAACAGTGCTAACTGCTTTTT
>VKKT01000147.1:119462-136663 GCA_008038995.1 Haliotis laevigata
CGTACCGATCTGCAGACCATGAGATGAAACTCATCGTAAACCTGTACAACTGTCGATATGAGGTGAAGTGAGGTGAAATTGGGTTTAACGACCTGCATGAGAATATTATGCCCATATGACGACGTGCATGCGTGTGTATGTGCAGCTGCTTGTACTAGCCCAGACTGAAGCTAGTTTTAAAGTGCTAGCCCACTGAGATACCATACTGCAGTGAAGCCTGAATACCCCACTCGGACACATTATACTGACTCCGAGCCGACCAGTCCTTGATGTACCCATTGATGCCGAGCGCCAGGCAGGGACCAACAAGTACCATATTTTAACGTCTTTTGGTATGACGCGGCCGGGGATCGAAACCGCGACCTTCCGCTCTCCGGGCGGACGCTCTAACCGCTACACCATGGAGGCGGTCACTGTCGATATGAACAATTTGAGCAAGAAAACCCCGTTAATACGGACGGTATCGTCTCCAGTGGTTACGACAGTTAAGACTTCGGATTAACGAATCATAATCGTAAAATCATTAATACCCTTGGTATAAATGCCGACCGCAACTGTCCGTATTGACGAAGGTCCATTGTACATGTGCAGTATACCACCATGACGCCTCTGGGTGTACTTTAGATACATTGCTTTGAACCGCTGTCCCGAAGCACCATTACATATATAACATTTATTTATTTAGATCAGTTATTTATTTAAGTCAGTACCCCTGCAAAGCGCTTGTCCCGGACCAAGTGTTACCACATCGCCGTTTGCGAGCAATCCCCTGAATCACAAGGACGATTGTTCACGGTGCACGGCCCCCCGCAGAGCGGCACACGACTCCGCCGTTAATGGCACGACAGACCTTCAATTTATGAAAAAAAATCACAAAACCATCCAAAATCACATCTAACAAAATTGTCTTTATGTTAAATGATCGTACACGTTTTGGCGACTGCAAATTTTCGGCTTTCAAACCAGGCCTTCCGGCAATACTTCATGTCAGTGTTTTGTTATTGTGTTACAAAAGATAGGCACGGCATGATTTTTTCAATATTCTTTGTTTCGGTGAGATCAAAGCGCAGGCCTTGACGTATCAGTTGATCTCGCTGTCCTTCCCTGATTAATTCATTTGATTCAATTTTTAGCCGCCCAATGTGTCCCGCGCACTGTATGCAAATATCTTCAGTGTCTGACTCACAATTAAGCGCCTAATCGCTTCGTAGAATATTTAATGGTGGTATTTGGCGCTTGAGGAGGGGTCACGTGACCTACCATTATAGGCGCACAAGGACATAGCTATGCAAGTATAAATGAGACATCGACTAAACTTAAACTTTAGTCCTTGCCACTTCATTCCCATCTTTAACGAAATCAGTAATGAACTATTAGCCTCGAAATATCAAGGGCGCGAATATTGATTTAATAGACTTAGTGTCGAAATAAATATTTAGTAGCCAACTATAAATGTATTATTACCGAGGGCGCCTAGCAAAAAATTTGTAAATATTAATATTGCTTGCATAAAAATCAATATTTAAAATATCTATGCTATTGTTGAAGTTTTCAAAATCAATATTTTGTTAATTAAAGTTAATATATTTGATAGGCTAAATAACATTAAAATAAAATAAAAATTTCCCAGTATTTTAAATGGCAATACGACCTCTGCAAAGAAATGTCTTGCTTTCCGAAAGAAAACATTTCTGTTCGAAAAAAACATTATGATAAACTAATAACAAATTAGTCATTATCAACTCCGGAATTAATCTGTGCCCTATCCTGATTCTTAATAATAACCTTCATTTAAAATCTACAAGTAGTAATTTTCCAAATTATATTAAGATAATTTGCTGTCCTAAATGACCAATTTTATGTTTCAATATTATTCAAATCTGACAAGAAAATGGAATAGCCTTGAGAAAGAGGCAAAAAGTGAAATTAAAGTTAAGATCGATGTGAGAAGCTTTACAAAATGTGTGAGACGATTTTAAAAGTGCAACTTTTCCTTCCTACAGAAACAATGGTTCTATTGTTCCATGAACCTCGGCAGCGTAAAGAGCCGAACGGACTAAACCAAATGGCCTCTGGTATACTGGGATGTCCTTGAATACAATGACAGACGGCGTACGACAAGCGAGCAAACCCTGTGAAACTTGACACTTTTTTGTGTTTTGACGCGCATAGTTATTATACAACTCATTGCTAATGAATGGTCATATTGATCACAAAGCCGAAATAAGAAACCCTAAAAAAGATCTAAAGAATTCGCTCCCTCACAAGAAAAGGGAGGCAACCGCTAGAGCAGCGAACCATCAATTATTTTAATATTGATCTTATATTTTGCCGCTGGTCGTTCAACAAGGTGACACAGGGTTTGGTATTAAATCCAACATCTGCCAACAAATAAACCGTAAATAAAATCATTCACGCTTGGTGTAAAGAATGACAGTGGAATTGATACCGAAACGTGAGACGTGAACTGACTAAATATTCAAATGCCTTTGTGATGCAACTAATTTTCCGTGTGATCGCTGGAATCCGCACAGGAGATCTCCCGTATGTAGAACAATAATGCACCACAATTAATGTTTATAGTCGCCAAGTGGTCATATTGTTTGACACCAACGTAAACGACACGGACCACGTTGACTTGAAACAGTTCAAACATATCGGGACAATTCATTGATGGTTTTAATCGAATTATTTGGACATGCTCGGTGAATTTATCGGCTTGGAGTACACGTCCAAGTGCCGTTGTAGTCGATTTTATTGTCTATAGCTTTAAAATGCACATTAATTTCAATGAGAGGGGAAATTAGCCTTTCAGTGTTTAGGTTACCTATTGATTTGGGCGGAGGTTTCCGTGTAAACATATGAACACAGTATCAAAACCTCGCCCTTGGTAAGTAACTAAATGCACATACGCCATGTAATACCTAGTCAATGGACGTATATAACAGCGCATCAGCTTGGTGGGGAAAAAGGCCCGAAATGAAGCAAATTTGGGACGCTTTCCAATTTGGTAGAACCAACGTCCACAGGTTTGGTGTTGACAGTCAAGAAATATAATCGGAGCGAACCTAAGATTCGATCCAAAGACCACAGGTTTCTAGAAGATTGGAGGGACACTTATCTACCGTCACAGACACATGCAGCGCCTCCGACGACACAACAGGCGGCGCCACTGACGACTGGTCAACACGTGGCTCCGATACAGACTAAGGACACAAAGACTATCTAAAGCTGTATGACTGTGATATGTTTGAAAATGGGTTGACATATATTATTTAAAATAGAGAAAGTGTTATACAAAAACAAAATAGTCTGGATTGTCGGGTATCCGGATTAAGGAATGTCCGGAAAAATGACATTGTGCATCTTAATGATCCTCTGTCTAGGGTTAGAAGTGGCCGCTTTGAATGACACATTGTACTTAATCAAACATTAGCACTCATTATCAGGTGTTTGAATTAAAGAGTGTTCTATTTACGAAATCAACGAAAAGCATATGATACACGGCTACAAAATTTTGGATTGTCAGGTGTTTGGAATAAAATGGGCAAACACTACGAAATCGAAGTTTAGCGCATGGTATATACTGCAATATTCTGGATTGTCAGGTGTTAGGAGTAAGGAGAGTTAACATTACGAAGTGAAGAGCACGTGGCACATCAACAGCAGTGAGGCACGTAACATGTCCGGAATAAGGAGGGGTGACATTACGATATCAACAAAAAGCAAATGTCATATGGTATATAGCTGCAATAGCCAAGAGTAAGGAGAGCGCGCATTCAAAACGTTTTCCATATATGCGTGTATTAATCTGGCAGTTTACACAGTCAGGTGTCAGAGGTAAGGAGGGGCAGCATTAACAGCACATGATACGTCCACAGTCCGGCTATACGGAACATCGTAGGATACATTGTTATTGGAATCGGAAAAATGGGTAACTTGATATACACAATTGTCCGGGGTTTCAGGTGTTTGCAGTAAAGAGGATCCCGAATAACGGTAACATGGTTCAGACTTATAAATAAGGTATTACGAAATCAGATCTGTAATGTACCTATCTGTACCTATCTGTAATGTTCCGGATTTCTAGGTGTCTAGTGAAGTGAAGGTCCGGAATAAGTAACAGTCCACAGATGTTCATGCATTTAGAGTTAATGATATCCCGGAATACCTTAAGTTGAAATAGTCCGGAATTCCGAGTGTCTGGAGTAATGAATGTATGTGATAAATAAAGACACGTGAACAAGCATACACAACATGTCGGTTATTAGGCCCGGATAATCCGTACATGACAGTGTGTCAGTTACTTGTCATTGTCAAGTGACATAAAAATCCTGGAAGTTTGTAAATTTGGAATTGAGTCGGGCGTTCGATTAAAATACCAACCAAAGAAAACTTACATTTGACTTTGTTCTCATCAGATCAGATTCTCTCAAACATTCCTGTAAATACCAACTCATATTTCGTATATCTCTTTGTATGTTATCTAATGCCAAATATCACAGCTTTAAGGGAGGGCGGTAAATAAAAATACCTAATATCAGATAAACCACTGATTGATAGTCTGAGCATCGTCCCGTCGAGGTTCGAAGACAAAAGGTAAAACTAAGTCCCGAAGCGTGATAACAGATCTATGTAGTCTCCGCCTAAATTAAGCTGAGTGGCATATGTTGCTTGAGACCGTGTTATTTGTAACCCGGATGTATGCATTATATTACTTTATTACCTTATAGTCGATATGTATTAAGGTAAGTTTGCATGTACACTCGGAAATTCATGTGTAAAGATTCCTCGGTAAGTGATAACGGTACACCTGCCCCTTGAACACACTTCACGACAATCCAGCCAGCCGATGTGCGCACACATGTGAATATTGATTGAAGCGGCCTATATATGACTACCAACAGTGAAACTCAGCAAGTCTCATGACTGACGGCCCAGACAGCACCAAAACAGCATGAACTGAAGAATCCGTTGCGCATTTCCCAGCTGGAGAAATGTGCAGTTCATTTGTGGTACACAAAGGTACAATATGCGATTAAAAAACATACCATATTCACAATTACTTCACTTGATTAGTAACTACTACCTGATCTATCGATCCACAGGTTTTATATAGGTATTCCACGTATTAAAAAATACAAGGTATATATCACTCCGACTTCCTGATGACCCTCTCTCGGTGCATGTATTAGCTCTTGAATTGCCACAGTTCTCCAAGTAGGATTATGAGAAATTATGAAACTACAAAACTATGAGACTTAAACCCCTGAAGACAATAAAACACTAAGGATGTAAACTCAAACACGAACATGTCTAAATAATATTGTCAAAAAAGTACATAAAAGATATGCACGCTTAATTAATTAGTAATTAATAAGTAGAAAGAGTATACATATATGCATCATGGATTCAGTTTTTAGTTTAAGTCGGAACTGTTTGGCTTATATCATGAATCAGTTGTTAAACGCTTGTGTTTTCTCAAAGTTGATCGACTGCTGAGTTGGAAATTGATCGCCCATGATGTATTTAACTACGATGTTTTTTGTCGCATAAAAAGTTGGCTTAACAAAGAGCCGAACCAGGATTCAACCATGAATCATATCTCATAAAGTCCAGACAACCGATGAGACAATCGTAACAGAGGTCTGTTGCCACACATTGTGTAAAAAATGATTTATAATCCCTGTTAATAAATAGTTAAAATATTTAAGTCATGAATAATATTCATTACGTGTTTCAAATATAATCATTCAAATTCACTGATGCAGGTTTTTGTTCTACGTCATGATTAAACTAAACTACTGTTCAGAATGGTGTCGAACCGATCCTACTCACTCACTCACTCTATTCGCTTAAGACACATGGCAAAACGATCAGCCTGGAATATCACACTTTTGACAAAGATATCTGTGTGGTGATCGTTTCACATTATTACAGCGGTGGAACACGTATCGTAGACTTCCTGTGTGAAGCGTCATACCCGGATCTTCAATGTGACGATGAGACTATATCCCTCCTTGGCTATCCCATCACCATTTAATTTAATATCAAAGAAGGGCATTGGTTGCCCCATGTGTTAAGTTTGGTGGAATGTCACACCACCGCAAACAGAACATTGCTATTACAAAACTATGGTTCTTTTGTCAAATGAATAATTTTAGTTTGACCATAATTATTAACAATTGTTTAAAGTAGCAATACAGTGGTTGAAATGACACAGGGTGAATCGTTTTTAACTTAATTTACATCTGTCTATTAAAACCAATGGTCAGACTTAACACATAAAAGACGGGTATCAAATTTAAATGGTTACACAGTTTTACTCCCCCTCCTTAAGTGGACCCACATCCCCCTTCCCCCTCAGCGTCAGGTAGTCTGGTGACTTGTCATTTTGACCAATTTGTTCAGTGATACTTTTCCCTTGTGTGGACTGTGACGTGTCATGCACCACCGCAGTCGTCATGATTAGCTTCATCAGTGATGGTTTGACTCACTCCACGTTAGTCATTTAAACACTACCTCTGACGTCTCACTGACTAATGTTCCCTCTTTTTTTTAAATAAAAGAATCATGGTTTTTAGCATGTAAAGACAATCACTTCACAACCATTGTTCTAAAATACGTTTACGGAAAAAATATATTCAATATTCATAAATATGTAATATGTATATGTCAGTACGATTTTGAGATGAGCCATACACCAAACTGCATACACATGTACGTTAAACTATATGCTTGATATTCTGTCTTTTTTTAAAATTTAAAGTATACCATTTTCATTGCTGGTGCAGGCCTTTTGCAACTGAAATTTGTTAATCAATTACCCTTTGTAACAGCATTCCCGACTTCTTGCAAAAACAGTTTCGGTTTGCCTAATGAAACGATTAGGTAAATATCACAGTTAATACTCCTCCGAAACTCTAATGACGGTCAGTATCACAATATTACAAGTTGCAAATGAAAAAGAACGAAACCTCTTTAATTCAATGTATCTCCCGGAGAGGCCAACGCTGGCTATAGAAATTCAGACCAAATCAAACAAGGGCGCTAATAAATTTGCAATTTTGTCAATTTCTTTAAATTAGTCGGTCAATTCTTCCAAAATGTATTTATATGTTACACTGTCGCCATCAGCCGGTCGGGTTATAGCGCTAATTTTGTGAAGGGAAAAGAACATCTGTCCCCATTGGTTGTATTATGAAATATTACCCGTAGAGTATTAGGAAGCCATTCAAGCAAAGCGCAACGTGATGTTTTCATCTACTGAGCGCGCGGACCTCGGAGGAGACAACAAAGAGTTGCACTTGATGTAAACACTGAATGGCGAGCTGGCTCGTTTAATCACTACACTTTTTACAATTCATCATAACACACTTTATTTACTTTGAAATACCGGGTTAAATTGACAGAGAACTTAGTGACCCCTTTTATCTCCCTTACACTGATTAAGTACCTAAACACTTCCCAAAAAGAAAATTGTCTTCAATGTCAAACCAGCCTTGACTGTATTGATACAACAACTGGATCATAAATTGTGATATTAAAAATCCAATTATGTTTTCATACACTCGATTACGTTTTTGCTAAATGTTGACCTTTTTATCTGTTTGGTGACCTATGAAAGGTTTCAGTAAATGACTTCACCTTATTACACTTTGAGAATGCCTTCGCCTGCATACAGATCAAACAGTGTTTCGGCGAATGTCATAATAAACTCAGAAACTTGAAAATGCAATATTTATTTGTCTTTAAATGCACTAATAAAAGCATGATCCGATATGAAATTATGTAAAATAAGTCAAATACTGTTCCATTAAAATGTCAAGATTTAAAGTGTTAATATAGTGTGTCCTTTTGCCCAATCAGTATACAATTCATTATGACAAGTTCAACTCTTTCACCATTGTTGGAGAGTTCAAGTAGATTAATTGCCAAGATAATCATGTCATAATTACTAAACCGATTCTTAACAAAATAACAATACAACCGTCATAAGAGCAACCATTTATTTGATTCACAAGAGAGTCGATTGGACGATTATTTTAAAAGCGTCGTTTTTGGCGGCCCGTGTCAAACCCTCAGACACTTAAAGGCACTATTGACAATATATCCCAGGTATCGCGCCTGTCAAAATGTACAATAGTCACGTGTCAGGCAGCACAGGAACGCTGGAGAAAAGTGGGTGCGGTGCCTGGAAATGCTGACTGTTGGCATGGGAACCAAGGTGGGGATATTTTAGTATATGCAATATTACTAATTTCCCCGGGACGTACAAAAAGTGTGCAAATTATCATTATTTTGTAAAATATGGGTATGTTGCCGAGGGGTGTTTTGGCTATCGCAAACCCGCATCGCTTTCTTTCTTCTGCTCAGATTTATTTCTGGTAGCGCGTGCCTTACATATAGACATGGCAATGTTTCTGTATTGATGTGATTGTGTGTGTAGTACACGCACGGCGGACAGGCAGGCGACATCGGTCGACCGCAGGGAGCAGGTGCACGTTTCAGGTAGCGCGGAGGTTAGGTACAGGGATTGAAGAGAGGGGACCAAGGTTTCTCACGCTATGTTTTCACGTGACGGAAAAGCATGGGGAAAGTATTTATCAAACACAGATACAGGAGTGGTGTTGTCATGTATTCATTATTTGCGTCTAAGTTTGAAACGGAAAAGTAATACTTTTGGAGTATAAATAAAGATATAAATTAGGTGTCCTTTATCCAGCAATATAAACAATGGTTTATAATTTTCATATTTGTTACGACACAAAATATGAATAACATACCATTACACACGTTCTTGTCAATTTTTCTTTGTAATAATATCAGGATGGTCGTAATCTCTAAATTATTCCTTTGTATTTAGCAGAGAATATTCAGATTTCGATTTTGGCTATCGGATTTCATTGATAGCAACCTCATTTTTAATGTTTAATTGACAATCTGGAAGTTTGTGAGTCAATAATGAATCATATAACTTTATGGATAACAACTTCTTATTTATTGCATAGCGACGTTTTGGTGTTGACTATCTTTCGTATTTTTCATTGATAAATGCCCGCCTGCTGTATTTCTTTATATCAGTTTGACGACAGCTCTTTCCATATGTATTCAACAATGGTTTTACTTCTTTCACGCATTAATGTAAATTGGTTTTATTTTCATCTTTGATTTAAAAATATATTACAAGATTTACATCCACTTGTGACACCTTGATTTGTGATAAAATTTCAGCTGCCGCCAATAGCAATGAAAAGCGTATCAGATAGTCGTACGTTTCTTCATATGCTCAGAGATTCTTTGAAGCAAAACAATCGAAGTTTAGAACAGCGGCAACGTTTCATCAACGCCATAAATATAAAAATGTGAAATACAATATTCCGCCCCGGTATCAATTGACGGGGTCTGATACCGATGAACGCCAATCAAGTATAGCATGAATTTTGAACCGCTTGACTGACAACCGATTAAGCCTCTGTAGTGTCAATAGACTTGTAGAACAATACACGTGCGTTATGACAGCGTGCGGCACGAGCCAAAGTTCTCAGCGCGGCAGCTGGCCCAAACACCTGGACCAAAGGAGCGCGTTCTATCAAACTTACCGCCTAGCGATTTGATTGGTTCTCAGACTATAGGTTTTTGCGCGTGCTGAGAACAATCTGTGCACGAGCAATGTAATTCTTGCCCTACACGGGGGGAACGCCCATCTCTCGGGTATCTGGTCCAGAAGGGGCGTTCTCACGCAAGACAAAGGCAGTTGTGCACGACTCTGCGAATGTGCTGGAATTAAGGGTTGTTTACATCGCTACCCGCATTTCGAACGAAATCACAATTTAAATTTCAGAAACACGCGCACGCACGTTGGTATCGCCATGGTAACGTCGTTCCCATTTTGGCATCGCGTGAATTTTACACTGAGAGCCAATATTTGAAATTTTGAACGTTTTGCTACAAAGGAATACAAAATAGTATTATGAGATTTTTAAAATAGGCTTTTGAATCGTTTTATTTCATTTTTTTTATGGATACGAATGGAATAACATTTATACGAAATATTGAAAAATACACAATGACACATAAATCAATCTAAACTGAACTTTTAATCGATTTGATTATCTAAAGCGAAGTGTAAGCATCATTGGTGCCTAAACTGTTAATCTCCACATTGCATATGTAAATACCGTAAATACCCGCTTAATTCTGTGATTGAGGTATTTATCCACGATGTGTTTCGAACGCAAAACCTCTATAGTACCAATGGCATGTGCCAAACACCGTACATAGATTGGTAATGGCATTTTAACACGGTTTCAATGATTGTGCTGATGGCATGACCTAGTGATATCGCCAGCATGCGAAGCTATCTGCCAAACTGGAATACCGACCTTATGTTTGTCATACACCTTAGTCACCCGACTCCACCCTCACTACCCCCACCCCTGACCACAACCACCTCGACTCCCAGCCATGTCTGACACCGAAATGTCATTATGAAGTCTCAGTTTTAATATATAAATAGTCTGAAACCAACAAACCTCCATGGCTACATACTCCCATGCCTGGTCCAGACTCGAATACTTACGGACCGACGCCATATAGCTGGAATATTGGAGTGCGGCGTTAAACAGCAAATAAACCAACCACCCAACCAACCAGCCATTGTGATTATAACGCAGAGAAAGTACATATACTATCTACAGACATAACTGAAGTAACCTCAGTGCGGAGTTTACCCAATAAAACTGTGTGCTGACATGTCCAGCTTTTACTATAAACAGAAATGCTTAGCACTTAACTTGAGTTAAAGGAGGTTTTCCAAATTTACAAATCATTTTTATGGCGATAACAAATTATCACAGCATAGCAAAATTTTGAAATTGAAGTCTGGTCAAAAAGCAATATTAGCTACTACACGATTCAGTCAATTACATCTTTCACTGTAATTACACATCCGAACCCCTGTGTTCTGCCTTTACTGTGTCTACAATATTTTCCCGCAGATAATGTATTTATTTAGTCTTTAGCATTTTTTAAAGGTCAATTTCCAAGCGAATGAAATCCTTACTACTCTGGCTATTAAATTGTAAAATATTAGTTCCATTGCACAGTGTACATATTTCCCTACACTGATGTTGATGTAATAAAGCCGAACGTTTACATGTGATTGCTGTCAGTGGATTAAGGTGAGAAGCTCCTGAGTGGTTCACTTTTTTCAACTTAAATTTAGCTTTTTCAATGAAACGCCTTTCCGTGGGCATTATTACTAAATGTTTTTGATATTTTAGACTAAACTTGGGAAAACGAAGGTGCACGCTTGAAAATGGATTGGACAAACTAATTTATAAACGTTGTCAAAACGTCACTAGGCTGAAAACAGTCGGCAAAACACGGCAAGCGTATGTCTAAAACATCGCTGTGATACCCGCAATACAAATGTCACCACCGAATAACAGTTTGTTATTTGGTTTATCTGCAGTCACCATCAGACCTGGATGTCCAACGGTCAGGTAACGTGACGTGAAATATTTCCGCCTACCCGTGAATACAAGTTTCAGCCAACTGAACGTATAGCATTGTAATAGATAAGACAGTTGGTATGTTATAGTCATGTTGGCGCCTCCCGTTCAAGGAACTGTTGTTGAAAGACGCAACTAACTATCCACATTTTTTGCTTGTTTGGTTGCATGAAATGTGGTTTATTGCTAACATCGCCATTAACAATAATTCAGGTATGCTATGGCGAATCTGGACTAGAGAAAAACAGTGATTGATATCATGATCAACACTGCGTATCCGATCCCGACGATAATGAACCCAATAGGGTAAGTTCCCAACCCAGATTAACATAAAGTTAGGTCCATACTTAAAAATGTCCCGCTGTCTTGAATGGATTAAACGTTTTTTTGTAATCAACCGTGTTAGATTTCATTTACCACAGATAGTGGATATTGGAATATTCAAGAATGAATCCGACAACCAATCAACTCTGCCGTCGACCCTGACCGCGCGATCTGTCAAGTCAACCCTCGCACCAAGCATGGATTGCTGGCTATGGGGACCCATTCCGAGTCTCCACTCTTCGATAGTACCAGATCGATCAGATTTGTTACACTTTAATGCATCGCTATTCAGTTTATACTCCGCAAACATCGCCCTCTGTAAACCGGGGCAGTCCACATACCGATAACGTAGACATAAGTGGACGGTGACATCACGTCACTCCGGACCCAAGTTATCGAGAAACCCTTAATTCTGGACACATTGTTCAGATCCGTTTACAACCACCAAAACCCAATTACTCCCAATATACGACTCGTTAAACCAGATTCTGTATAGCAGGATAATTTAAATGGAAACAATACCGTACGGATCAACGAGGTTCAGTGCATCCAGAATTGTAAAATAATGACTTAACCCTGTGCACCCTAAAAAGACGTTGTTTAGGCATCGTGTTACGTGGACAGAGACAATGTATGTTGTACCTTGTATGCGTGTTGTACCAGAATTATCATCATACTGTCGATTAGGCGGTGGGGTAGCCTCGTGGTTAAAGCGTTCACTCGTCAAGCCAAAGACTCAGTTCGATTCTCCACATGGGTACAATGTATGAAGCCTATTTCTGGTAACCACCCCACCCCACCCCCCACCCCCCGTGATATCGCTGGAATTAATATTGCTAAAAGCGGACGTAAAACTAAACTCACTCACTCACAGCCGATTACACATATTTCGGGAAAAATACCCATTGTCGGAATCTCCATTCAGATAGTGGCGCCATATAGAAGCGGTAATTAAGATGTCATTAACTGATTTAAAAGGTCTAATTATTAAGTCTCAATTAGGACTTGGTCCTAAGCACATATTTGCTTGATACGGGTAAATCACGGCGCTGAACGTATAACCAGATGAGTCAATGGTGAAGTGGACTTGGTCTCAGCTGTTGTATTTACCACCTGTCAAGCGGCAGTTTCACACTAGCGTTAACATAGCAGCATATCTTGGTGTAATTATAAATCCTGCAAACCTTACGCAGATCACAGATGGTTTGTGTTTAGTTGTAGATTCACAACTCGTCACATGACCTCCCCGCGATAATTTTTAATCGATAATACACATGAATTTCTCTTTATTAGCCAGATTTCCCGCAGAGTAGATAAAAGGCGGGAGAGGAAGGATTATTCATGAATTATTTGTACATGAATTCTTCTCGTCTTGTTTGCTCTAGGTTTTTGGTTGTAGCAGTTGTAAATTGCATTGTATCATATGTAAACAATAGAGAACTGCATCTGCCGTTAATAATGGCATTGCCTTAAAGAGCATTGTTGCATTTATTACTTTTGATGAAGAGTGTATCGGAAATTTAAATTATGACATGAATTTTTTTTTGTCTCAAAAGATGTTATCGCCTTCAAGGAAAGGGTTTAGATTATGTCGGGGTAATTATGACGAAGTGTTTTTCGTGTGTATTTTTCAGTATTTTTATCTTTCTTAAAGGAAGATAAATTGTTTTCAATGATAGTCAAAACAAACTGGAAACTGACGCTCATGGTGCAAACAGACGCAACAGTCGACCTTTGACCTCTGTAAGATTCACCCCGCCCACAACAAATATCGCGTCAAAGTGAGCGAGCTTGCTGCCATCTCTGCACCCTAAAGTGCGCTCTAGACTTATGCGTGTCTCTTATTGCAGACAGCACTTCACTGCATTCTACTTTTGTCCGACACAAAGCGCTCTCCCCCGGGCCCCTTTCTCCCACCCCAGGGCCTCTCTCGTCCCCCTCATCCCGAGTCTACGCGCACCTGCACAGTATTGTCCTCGCATCGATCACAAGTCTCGCGCGCGACTCGTCTTTCAAGCTATTTAATTCCGAGTCCCGCTAAAAATTGATTTCGCGTTTTTAAACGACACACAAGAGCTTTATTTGAATTTTGTCATTTCCGTCCCAGTGTTAGAAATTAGTAAATTGTACGGTCAACACTAATCGCCCCTACCATACGGGCAGGACCCATGTGCCTCGACAACTCTCTAAAACACATTCACGGCAATATCGGGTTCCCTAGCCTCAAGCATTGTACCGCTTCGAAAGAGGCAAAACCTGACCAACAAAACCCATTTTCTCGCAGTGTGTTGTTTTTTAATTTCTTTGTGTTCCGTATCGTATTGTCAAGGCAAAATGTCAAAATCGCAAACCCTCCGAATTGTTGGCTGGTCAGCTGATCGAATCTTCAGTCGTAGTATATGCAAATATCTCAACATGCGCGAAAATTGTTTGCTCCAATGTGGTATTTGTTTCCACTCGTTCCCAGCTTTGTTTTCAAACTCTTCCTAATTTGTGACAGAATTTCTACTAATTCAAATTGCAGAACACGCGCCCTGGGACGGTCCCTTGGTTGTAGAATACCGCACGTGCAGCACGCGCGGATGTCCATAGCGCGCCTCGTTTTCGAAGCTGTGCGGTCACTGTGTTGAATTATTGATATGGTGATATTGTTTCCCACGAGAAGTTTTTTCCGGGAAGTGATTCTAAATGACTACCGTCTACACGAGGTCGCTAGTTAATGGTCTCCATACTTTGTTGTTATTTTTCAACCCGATCAGTGAGTCGGTGTTCCGGAAATTAGTTTTCGATAATTTGAATAAATTGGTAATGTTTAGGGATTTGCCAGTGATATTTAATCACGGTCATGTCACATTTGTTTTACTCAAATGGACGCCATTTGCTCATTTTGCCCCCAGTTTATTTGGACAAAAAATAACGCGACCAAATTACATTCCCTAAAACCCGGATGGATGAGGGAAATTACCCCAGTGTAAATCAGAAAATAGCAGATGCGGAACTAAGAGTGGTCTTCGTCGTTTACACTGCATGGTTTTGCATATCGCATCATATAATCAAAGCATATTTAATGTCGAAAACACGAATTTAATTTTCGTTTTCTTGCAACTGTAATTTGAGATATTATTCTTAAAGTTCGGTTGACATCGTTTAATGCGGGTGACCGAAATATCGCCCTTGCCTTGACACCAGCTGACAGTGCATGAAATATATTTTTTTAAAGAAACAAATTAAATCACCCATGTTTCAGTCCACTGGTAAAAGATTAGGGATTTTCTACAAGATATGGACGGTAAACGAAGAGGCATTGTAAATATTTTGAATCTATGAATAATTGAAATTGTTTTTATTACGAATGAATGTTTAATGACTAATGAAATGTATTCCAAATATTATTATTATGTGACCGCATTTCAGCACATTCAAGTGACGTGTCACTGGTTGCATATCAGGGATCTGTAAATCTCGGACTGTGGCTACAAGCGCTAGCCTTTGTTGTGTTAGTACTCTTCCACAGGCAGCTGCGGTGGAGGCACGTACCTCCGACAGGCACCTCAATCCTCAGGTGAATCGTTGCGCACGGGCCGCGCACGCGACACTCTTTGTGGGTGCGGAACAAGAGAAATATTGGTCGACATAACAAAAGCTGAAATATGATGAGGCTTAGATGGTCAGTGGTTAGAACGACCAATCTTTGAAAACAGACTATCTTTTGAAACCGATTTTATTCACGACAATCAAATAAACTAACGCACGAGCGTTGTGCGATAAAGACAACATAGGGGTGTGCGCGCCCTAATGTATGCACACATGCCTTGGGATACACCAGCTGGGCTTGTCAGCCACCTGAGGGGTGGGGGAATGGGTAGGGGTAGGACAAAGCGTGGGACAGAATGTTGTATTGTTCCCGTTTCTCTACGCTGCAGAATAAGTATATTTTGTTGAAAGGTATTATGGGGACAAAAGGTCACGACCTGTATTGACATATGTCGCGGTAATTGGCCATGTCTAAAAGAGAATATTTTCTGAAAAATGTTGTTCACCTTAATAACGACATTGTAAAAATATCTGAAAATTGAAGAATTATTACAAAATATATACTTTATCTCATTAAGCAGGTTTATGTAAACAAGTTTCATAGACATAATTTATGTCTTTGCTGGATCCCTGGACATATATTTGTTATTTTATATGTGATATTAGACGTATCGAAAACTTAAATGGTTAACTTCATTGTTATAACAATATGACACAAACGTTATCCTGGAACAGTAAGGATTAAATCTGAACATCGAAAACGGAATTAAACATATATTATAATAGATAGATATATATGTGCTTAAAATATTCAAATTCAAAATGCATATTTCACTAAAGAATAAGATTTCTTTTAAAAGAAGACATTTCGATATTTTTAGGTAATATCAAAATAATCTACCAAGTAAAAAAAGGGGGAAATCGTATGCAAAGTGAAATTTGAAGGTAACAAATCATGAATGAAAAGAATGCCAATATAGACGTATACCAACAAACAGTTTGCAAGAAAAGGCACATAGCATATCAAATTCTTCCAAATTCCACGTGCACACCTGCATTGGCGAAACAATCAATCAAAATTTTTATTTTAATCGATTAGAGATCCCTTGAGTCTAAAGTTTGCATGTATTAAAGGTTGCCCGCTATATGAGACAATGCCTGACAGAACGATTATGTCTGAGCGTTCTTGATTGGCTCTTTCAGTAGGCAGCCATAGTGTGCCATCTGTTCGCTTCTTTTGTGATGATAAACATCTCCCGATAAGTCTACCCGCCAGCACTTCATAGGAAAATCCTTGTCAACCCAGTCAACATATCGGTCCCCAGAAGGGCTTCCATCAAAACTTGTTTACACCGATTCTAATAAGCACATCTCGTGATGACAGGTTCTCGGATTTGCCACTATCATGAGCCTCCGTGACATTAATGAATTAGTTGCGAGAAACTACTTGATGGCATTTATACGAAACTAAATGTTAAGTAGTTTATTTATTTAATCAAATGGGAACTACTACAGATTAATAGGGGAATTGATTTTTGTTAATGTTGATGAATGGCTCTTGGGGAGTATGTTGTGTGCTATTTAATACAATCCAAACGGTTTTCGTAAGTCCATTGTTGTCCGCGAAACCTACACTTGTAATTGGTAATCGTATCATTAAATGGCGAACCAGGATCCTTTCAAAGAATTTCGGTTGTAGTTTAAAAGTTTGTTGAATTTATTATGTTTCAGATACGTTTTGTATTCAGTGTAAGACAATTTATGTTCGTTTTCCTATTAATCGTGGGTACAATGTGTGAAGCCCATTTCTGGTGTCCCCCGCCGTGA
>VKKT01000147.1:138796-153284 GCA_008038995.1 Haliotis laevigata
TATTCCAGCAATATCACGGCGGGGGACACCAGAAATGGGTTTGACACATTGTACCCATGTGGAGAATCGAACCCAGGTCTACGGCGTGACGAGCGAATGCTTTAACCACTGGGCCACCCACCGCCCCGGAATACTGCTGAGTAAGACGTAAAACAATCAATCAATAAATATAGTAGGAAATTCTAAGACCTGTATGACTTTAGGTATTCTCACGCAACTAGGTAACACACCGTGATTTAACTGAACTGTTGTTCAAAGCGGTAATATACCACATCACTCACTCGCCCAGACAATGTCACGAAGGACTAAGTCATCAGAATAATGATGAAATGAAAATACATCATAGATGACAATGAGGCAATTTGACATCATTCAGGACGACAAAATACCTGGGCGACATCATATAAGACACTGATGGACAGCGTCATATAGGACACTGATTGACAGCGTCATATAGTACAAGGACATACGCAGACTATAGCGTATGGGGCATTGACACACTTAACGGCATTGATGACAATGAGACACTTGGACAGCGTCATATAGGACTGACACACTAAGACAACATCATATAGGACAATGACACAGGGTCATAGAGGACAAGCGCATACGTAGACAATTGTATATAGAACAATGACACACTTAGAAGCGTCATAGATGACCTTGACGCACTTGGAAGAGTCATATAGGACAATGACACACGCAGACAGCGTGATATAGGACAATGGCAATCGTAACCAACATCTTACATAGAGGTTATTACACGAGCAAGCGTGTCATACGACTTTTACGAAACGAGTGTGAATTTTTTTATTGCCCGAGAGAGAGCGAGTTTTGTTCAAGTCATATAACACACTTGCTCGAGTATAATGATTTATTTATTATCCATTTTATTCATGTACATTTGTGCAGTAAAACAAGGTAGAGAAAAACGTATACTGCGTCACATTAAAAAGCAAAAAAAAAAGTAGCGGAAGAGACTTCAGGACAACCAAATGGTCAACACCGATCAACTGTGAAATAGAATCTTTTGATATTTTTTTTCATATAAAACAGAAACTGAAAATTTGACTGTGATATGTTAATTTCAAAACATCGGCCAGTGTTAAATCACAATGGAAAAATAACAACATGAATCGGCACATATAATTACAGGGCAAAAAGCGTGATACAAGAATCTTTCCTGGCAAATCGAATTTTGACTGTATTGTGCTATAATTACAGAATACGGAAGCGAAAAGAAACAATGAAGTGATAATGAACCTGCTATATCCTAATTAATTACTGTGTTCCATATCCTCAAAGACAATGACACACGTTTCAGATATCTGTTCGGTGATGATTACTTCCCTTTCTCAGTCTTACGGAGAGATCACTCGTGATTTTGTTCAAGACGATGGTGTTAATTTTGTGTGTTCCTTTCAAGACGATCATGCTAATGATCAATTTTTTCTTCAAACAATCATATTTATGAGCAACCTGACCTCACAATTACAATATGAGGCCTTTCAAGTTTCCCATACCGTGGGAACAGGGTCTTAACTCACTTGTGCCATATTGTCACCATTACTATCGTTTCCCAGCCGTATTGTGTCATTTCAGACAGACCGTATTTCACTTGAAAGAATTGACAATGTGTTCCGTCAGGGCAGCAAGCTCGCGATCCGGCTGTGTCAGAACTTGCAACCCCGTGACCCCCTTTGCCCCAGCTTCAACCCGCGCATCACGACGTGTTCCCGGTCCAAGACAACATCCTACTGCCACCTCGGTCGGAGGTTGAAGCCTTAGCGTGGGAATCCGTCGCAGAATTCGATTACCAAAGTCCACTTGTGGTCCTAGCTGTTACACTATGCGATTAAAGAGGCATTCCAAGTCCTCTCTCATTTCTCCCCAATTATTAATTCAATCATGGCAATAACGGACCGTGTTGTGTTCGCCCCAGTTCAATAACGTGGACGATTACTCCTCGGTGACGGTGCTAATCGCGTCTCTCGCAGCCTCTCGAATTGCGATACTGACCAATTGATGCCTGTGTGCTTCCACGGCGATGCACAGCCATTTTATTGACATGCAACAATTCAAATAAACTGCACGTGAATGCCCACTCTTCGTTATACACGCGTTGATGTTGCGGAGATTCCTGATTAACATGGACGCTTACGGCACGAGTTTATTGTTTGACCATCCTGAATAAATAATTAATGCATACCAGAAATTTCCCACGAGAAATTCTTTCGGGATGAAATCCGATGGTTCATTATCATACAAGTTAGGTCACAGCGCAATGATGAAAAGTGCACACGTGTGAAAACAGTGACGAGTCGTCGGTTTTTGTTTCACGCTGGGCTTTGTACTCTGTTATAGAAACATTAAAACGGATAAGGTAACATACATGGAACCAGATGATGTTAGAAAGATATTGCTGTGAGCTATGACAATTTAAATTTGACATTGCCAAATAGTGTTAATTATTGACGGTTGAGTATATTAATCTTCTCTTGCCAAGCCGAAGGCTTTCGTTGCCCATATGACCGTACTGTGTAAACCAGTTCTGGTATCCCTCGCCGTGATATTTCTGGAACATATCTGCAACCACCGTATACCTCACTCTTTCCGTAATACAATATTCGTACTGTCATAATGGGATCTGGTAGCTATGAAATGGTTTGTGTTTTTTTAATAAGTTTTTTATTTTGTTGCATTTTTCAACATTTTATACCAACAGTTACCAATGATATTCCAGTATTCATGATGAACAATCAGATAGTTTTAGCAGAATAAATCATGACATGACGACCAGAGCTTGTAGAAGACATTGATATTACAACTAATTATTGACGAACACTTTGTTAGCATATAATATTCGNACAGTTTATGTTGAAAAACTTGTAAAGATGGCAAAATGTTGTTAAACTTATTTAGAAAAATTAGTTCCTTGAAGAGAATTAAGATGATATTTATTGGATCATTGTTTTATTTGGATAAAAAAATGCTATGAAATGGTGTTATATATTATTGTCATCTATAGATGGAACATACATGCAGTGAATTGTGAATGTGTGTGTACGTGCACGTGCGTGCGTATGTGCGTGTGTCTGCTTGTACAAGACTGCCCACTGGGACGCACTATACTGACTGTGCTTACCAGTGTTTGCTTCATGTCCTTAATGCCGAGCCAGTCATGGCAACAAGCACCTGCTACCGTCTTTTGATATAAGGCAGCATGGGGATCGAACTACCAGCCATAACACCACACACGGTCCCGTTAATCCGGAAACCCCCATCCCAGGCGAGTTTTTACTGAGTACGATACCGTCCAGATGAACGGGGTTTCACTGTATTGTAATCTTTAGCAATCACTGAAAAAAATATTCAATACGACGGGCAGGTGGTATCAAGCTTGGGGATATCACCAAACTATTTTTTGTGCATTCAAATTCGAATCTACCCCGCGGGATGCCTTTAAATGTGTTTCTTTTATTGCCCCAACAAATCTGCCATCCACGCGTTGCAACACTGACGGCTTTTGTCCCGCTAACTTACGAGCATCTCCCATAACCATTATATATCATGCAACTCTAACCAATAAAACAACCAGCCAAGATTTATCTCGCAACACATTTGGTTAAGTATTTATTGTTACGACAGTGACGTTGCACGCGAGAGCGGGTTCACCGTCCTCCCAGCTCTCTGCCATGCTCTTACATGGGCGTCACTCTACTTATTCTAATTCCAGGATTAACGCACATTGCACAAGACGTACAAAACATGAGTTATTGATACTGGGTAATATTCTGAAGGACAAACAGAAACAAACTAGAACTGGTAATTCGATGGTGATGCAGTTGAAATGGGTATCATAATTGTGTCGGCCCTAAGTTTACAGTGGATGTTTTCCTCTTATCGTTACACATAATTAATGAGTTAGATTTTAATACTTTAATACGTTTCAGTCAATCAGCGACGACAATTTGTTGTTAGGGGCAGTAATGGTTGAATGCTACTCACAAGTACATATATTCATGAATGAAAGTGAATTATTATGGTGCATTATAGGGTGTGACAGTCACACAACTTGTCACAGTAGACCGGGATATCTCGATATGTTTAAAACAATGCGCATTGAGTAAGTCAAACTTGTCACAGTAGACCGGGATATCTCGATATGTTTAAAACAATGCGCATTGAGTAAGTCAAATTTGTCACAGTAGACCGGGATATCTCGATATGTTTAAAACAATGCGCATTATTGCTTCTGCCCCCTTCAGCTTGTTACACTTCATTAATGAAGAATTTAATTAATCAAACACGAAACAGCAATAAACTATAAAAAGCTGGGGTTTTTAAAATTTAATAATGAAAATAATATACATATTTAAAATGTCTGTGTTAATCATTGTGTATGTTTATGTGATTCCTGCACGTGGTTCCAAGTTTTGGAATTGTCATCAACACTTCCTAAACGTGACAGGTGTTTACAGAGGGGCTTCAGATGGGGTCTCGACCTTCACCCCACACACTCTGAGCGCGCGCCCTGCACGCGCGCCCTGCAGTGGCGAGTCTTTGTACTGGTCAGCCACCAAGTCCAGCGAGGTACTGAAACTGATAATTCATCTTAACTAGTTGTACAGTACCGGTCAGCGGTCAGTATTGTAATTGTGTTGCTATGTCCATTCACTGAGCGGCCTAATGGTTGGACCTGTCAAAGGATATAAAAAGATTGACATAAAAATGAGCATTCAAAATTCACGGTTGACCGGACATCAAAGTTGACCGTCAAATGATAGGGTCTTCATGGCTGAGGTCAGTATAATACCGACGACAATTCTAGTTATCATTTATCGATGCATGTCCAAAAAAGGCACATGTATGGTTTTTTTTTATCGTTTCCTATTGTCTTGTGTCCGGGATACAAGATCACAATTCTCGCCTCTTGGTACAAAGCGTCCAGCTGCCTCAAGTCGAAACACGATAAATCTGATATGAATTATCTCTGCGCGCCACGTTTTTGACGTTTATACCATTTCTTGCCATTACTATTCTTTGTAAAATTGCTTTTACGGGTATCTCTTTAGTACATAACTCTCAAAACCGTCACAAAGAAATTTAAATCATAGGAAATAGGTTGATATCGTCATGACTTTTCAACAATAAATGTACTCGGGAAATGTTAAACGACTATGGTTTAACAAAGGACAACCTCGGCAGATGGTAGATGATGTAGTATATCGATTATTTGCTTGGAAATATTTCTGTCTGTAACACTTTAAATTCAAACCAGGGTAAACTGATACTAAACTGATACGTTCAAATCGGCGTGCTGTGATTTGCAGTTACAGAATACAGTATATGAATATGTATAAATGATTGTTTAAAATGACAAACATCATAACGGGAAATAACATGTGATGGGACACAGCTGGGTTTGCAGATCAACATATGTCCTCAATCTGATATGAAGGTTCATGTCACCTGTTTTGAAAGCTGATGCGTGCAGTTGTTTAAAGCACGCACTTGTCTGCCACACATCCCGGATTTAACGCCATGTGTTACGGCAACGTTACCAATTGTATAGATGCTCACGCCACCACAACCATCCAAACAAACCCAGGGCTGTCTGATATTGATTAGCGAATGCACATATTACTTGCACATGTACAGTTCCATTTACCGTAAGTATAGTGGTGATATATGCACGAGGTAAATATGCATTATGCATCAAGAAAAATATACCTTTATTATACAATAATCACTAACAGTAACACATGTGAACAGGAAGTTTTATAGGAAACATATTTTGAATATTTTTTACCGACGTGTTGCTTTCATTAGAGATTGTGTCAGATACCAAAAATAAACATTCATCTGTCAATATTTAATAATTGCAGTGAATGTGATATATGATTACTCGTCGCGGGGACTGTATGTTGGGCCAGTGGTATTGTTTTGAATTATGATCATATTGGCCATCTGTGGGTGGACGTGGTCAGACTTGATTATAGTTCAAGAGTTCACTCTGGCTACATGGACGCATGGTGTCATTAAGAACTTCAGACATTGCCAAAGCTATTTCCGTACTTGAACCGATAACCTTGCTTCCACGCTATGACATTCTGAAAGTGCCATGGCATGTCACGGCCGTGCATTATGCTATGCATTGTTCCATGTCAACACGTGCTCGTCCAAACTAACGCTAATGTACACAACAATAGCCCGTCCTTTAATTGTAATTAGCGGCGAATGTTCATTTATCACAGGACTACACAAGTTATTAGCACTTTTACCTCGTCGAGCGCTGAGGAATTATCGGTTTGGAAACTTTGTATTGCGTTAGGCTCTTTCAGTGCATTCTAAATATAGATGACCAGAGGAGATAATGATGTGATTGAATTTAAAGGGAATTGTTCTGTACAACTCAGACCAACACGTGGGTCGGTTGCCAACGATGTTGCTTGTGGTCAGGGTAAAGGGTGACGTTTTGACATAAGTGCAAAGCCAGGTGATGTTCCGATAAAGGGACAAAGACAATTATGCAGACGAATTCAACTTTTAACAACTTTCATTTTTAATTAATTCATAATTGTATTCTAACAGAGGTGAGAATTAATTACATTATTTGGGCTATTGTTTGTATCAGAGACCAAACATTCATGTGCCTTATTAAAGTTCACAAAATGGCCGCTGTGATTCTTGCCAGCAGTAGATGGTTCTCTTAAATAAGAGTTTATTTTATCTTAGCAATAGTTATAAGACTGTAATCAGTAATAGCCAAAGTTCCAGGATATCGGGGCTATATATTTCAAGAGGACAATTGCCCTGTCCATGTTTCTAGACAGAAAATTCAGTGGAAACGTGAGAATGACATCCAGACAATGAATTGGCCTCCTCAGTTCCCAGACTGTGATATCATTGAAAATGTATGGAGAACTCTGAAAATCAGGCTACAAAGACAGTTACTTGAAATAAAAACCAAGCAGGATCTCGTTCAACTTATCTGGACATCGCTTACTCCAGAGTACATAAAATCACCGTTTTCTACACTACCTAAGCGAATGAGGGCTGTACTTGCAGTGAATTATTGTATTACGAACTACTGAAAATATCAGGTAAGTGGCTTCAGGCATTATTTTGAAATCAAACTTTATTTACATCCCATCACAGTTAGCGAAAATTACATGGCGGCCATTTTATGAACTTAAATATGACACATGGGAGTATTACCATATGGTCTCTTTTTGTATTCATAGAAATTATTTGACATGAATATGATTAACACTTTTTCTTCGGAATCAATTTTAAAATAATTAATAGTTTCATTTATTACGATAAAAAATTTGTTTTGATCTGACGTTCTGTTTATTATTCTTTATCTACGGCCGCCGTGATGTTGCTGGAATATTGCTAAAAGCGGCGTAAAACCATACTCAGTCAGTGTTTAGCTACGGCTGTTTAGACTATTCATTCCAGTATGTGTAACAACACATACATTTATATATTGATATAGCATGAAAGCACAAAATGCATTAAGAATATGTTTCGGTATAGATCGAGGCGATTGGCAAGACGAGTCCCTTCATGCGGAATTCAGTTCCTTATGTTGGTAGAATGTGTGAAGCCTCTTTGTGGAGGTCCCATTCTCACCTGACTGGAATGTACTAAGCGGCGTAAAATTATACTCAATCTCACTCTGATGTTGAACCTAAGACGTTTAGTGTAAAACTGAGATTTTACCTTTTGGTATAATAGTACTTGTTGAGTCAGGTACTAAAAATATCAAGAAATATTTCTACATGCTTTCAGTCGTTATTTTTCTGTCATGGAAATGTTTGTATAATCTATAAACATTAAATATTTTACATTTTTAGCTCTCATTGGCTTGTTGTAAGAATATTGCTCTTGTTCCGTACAACACAATATATTCGTGAATTTAAAATTAATAATATCACCACCCAAACTAACATTTCTTTTATAGTAGCTATTTTGGAAGAACTTTTTTATCACACATTTCAGACAATCTATCGACAATAAAGGGATTCTTTCTTATTAATCACAGTTCATTAGCTTGATTTCATAGGCATGCTAGTCTTGAAATCAAGCTGTTGAAATGGTACCCTGCAATAAAAGCAAGCAGTGAAATGTATCTACGCCTTGTCCGACAGCAATAAGGAAAGTTGTACCTAATTATCCAGAGCTTCTATTGGTGCTCAGAACAATTACTTGAAGCACAACTGTCCCGGCTCAGGAGAAAAGCCTTTTCCGAGTCACGCTTTATGAACTTGTAATTAAAATCGCGCACACGTGCGTGCTGTATCGCGAAAAACAAACATAAAATATGATGGAAATTGTCGGTGCGGAACTGTAATTGCCGCGCGAATTTTAAACGCAGCGTGTTATCAGAATCTGAATACATTGCTACAGGTGAAGGGAGATCTGACAGACAATGGGGTATTATTGGGTTTGGCACCGATATTGCCTATGTGACGTCACACGCGTGCCGGGAGGGGAGGGCGGAGCTAAAGAATTGTGTAGGGTAGATATTTTGGAATGAAACATGTATTGCTACTTTTTTTGAGTCGGGCATAGGCGCAAATGTGTTTTCATAAAATGACGGCTAGTCACTATGGGTAGTGACATTATGACGTCACGAAGAGATTTATTTGGCTTTTCCTGGTTACATGAAAATGCATGGCGTAACACATAGGGTAATGACGTTACATGAAAATGTGTGGCGTATCACAAATGGTTATGACATTACATAAAAATACGTGGTATACCACAAAGTGTCATGACGTTACATAAAATGTATGGCGTAATACAAATTTTCATGACGTTACATAAACATGTATGGCGTAATACAAAGTTTCATGACGTTACATGAAAATTAATCGCATAATACAAAGTGTCATGACGTTACACA
The DNA here is from genome assembly GCA_008038995.1 of Haliotis laevigata. Taxonomy (NCBI): domain Eukaryota; kingdom Metazoa; phylum Mollusca; class Gastropoda; order Lepetellida; family Haliotidae; genus Haliotis; species Haliotis laevigata. The sequence goes on from VKKT01000147.1 coordinate 147,714, forward strand.
AAAATGTACAGCGTAATACAAATGGTCATGACGTTACAAGAAAATGCATGACATAACACAAATGGTCATAACATTACATGAAAATAAGTGGCATAACACACAGTGTCATGAAGTTACATGAAAATGCGTGTCGTATCACAAAGGGTTAGGACGTTACACGAAGGCACATGAGGTTACACAAAGGTACATGGGTTTACACAAAAGTAAATGAGGTTAAGGTACAGTAGGGTACACGAAGGTGCATGAAGATAAACGACGGTTAATGAGGCTACGTGAAGGTACATGGCGTTACATGAAGGTACATGAAGAGACTCCAAGGTAAAGGAGGCTACACGAAGGTACATGAGAATAAAACCAAGGTGCATGAAGATACACCAGGGTACATGAGGATGCGTACATGAAGAGACACTTAAGTACACGAAGATACACCAAGTTAAACGAGGCTTCACGAAGACACATAACGATACACCAAGGTAGATGAGGTTTCACGAAGACACATGAAGATACACCAAAGTAAATGAGGTTTCACGAAGACACATGAAGATACACCAAAGTAAATGAGGTTTCACGAAGACACATGAAGATACACCAAGGTAAATGAGGTTTCACGAAGACACGTAACGATACACCAAAGTCGATGAGGTTTCACGAACACACATAAAGACACACAAGTAAATGGAAATAAACCAAGGTAGACAAAGATACGCCCAGGTAAATGAGGCCACACCAAGGTACATGAAGAAACACCAAGGTAGATAAAGATAAACCAAGGTATATAAAGATACACCAAGGTAAATGAGGTTACACCCAGGTAAATGAGGCTACACCAAGGAACATGAAGATACACCAAGGTACATGAAGATACACCAACATAGATAGAGATACACCAAGGAAAATGAGGCTACATCAAGGTTCATGAAGATACACCAAGGTAGATAAAGATACACTCAAGTAAATGAGGTTACGTCCAGGTACATGAGGCTACACCAAGGTACATGAAGATACACCAAGGTAGATAAAGCTACACCAAGGAAAACAAGGTTACACCAAGGTTCATGAAGATAAACCAAGGTAGGTAAAGATACACTCAAGTAAATGAGGCTACACCCAAGTAAATGAGGCTACACCAAGGTTCATGAAGATACACCAAGGTAGATAAAGATACACTCAAGTAAATGAGGCTACACCCAAGTAAATAAGGTTACACCAAGGTTCATGAAGATAAACCAAGGTAGGTAAAGATACACCTAAGTAAATGAGGCTACATCCAGGTAAATGAGGCTACACCAAGGTTCATGAAGATAAACCAAGGTAGGTAAAGATACACCTAAGTAAATAAGGCTACATCCAGGTACATGAGGCTACACCAAGGTACATGAAGATACACCAAGGTACATGAAGATACACCAAGGAAAACAAGGCTACACCAAGGTTCATGAAGATAAACCAAGGTAGGTAAAAAAGATACACCCAAGTAAATGAGGCTACACCAAGGTTCATGAAGATACACCAAGGTAGATAAAGATACACTCAAGTAAATGAGGCTACACCAAGGTTCATGAAGATAAACCAAGGTAGGTAAAGATACACTCAAGTAAATGAGGCTACATCCAGGTACATGAGGCTACACCAAGGTACATGAGGATACACCAAGGTACATGAAGATACACCAAGGAAAACAAGGCTACACCAAGGTTCATGGAGATAAACCAAGGTAGATAAAGAAACACCTAGGTAGATAAAGATACTATGGTAGATAAAGATACACTAAGGTAGATAAAGATACACTAAGGTAGATAAAGATACACTAAGGTAGATAAAGATACACCAAGGTAGATAAAGATACACCAAGGTAGATAAAGATACACCCAGGTAAATGAGGCTACATCCAGGTACATGAGGCTGTACCAAGGTAGATAAAGATACACCCAGGTAGATAAAGATACACTAAGGTAAATGTGGCTACGCCAAGGTACATGAAGATACACCAAGGTGGATAAAGATACACCAAGGTAAATGAGATTACACCAAGGTAAATGAGGTTAGAAGTAGGTGTACGAAGCCACACGACGCTACACAATATTGACCAGCCCAAAAGAAACCTGCTCCTCCACCCGTGCATCCCCGATTGTCAAAGACATTATGACAAGCACCCTCGACCAATTCACTACCATGGTACGTTAAGGAAGTAATCTCGCACACATCATCTCTCAATCTTGACTCGAACTTGATCGTAGAGCTATCAGAATCAGACTTACAGCGAAGTGACTGAGGCGAATTGTTCACGGGTATCTATCGTATTAAAGTGGGAATTAATACAGTGCATAACTGAGGATGCCTCTTGTGTGTGGACCCGGGTGAGGACAGGTCCTCAGTCCTCTAGTCTACATCACAAAAGCTCACAGCCTTCAAAGTATTTGGTCACTGAGGCAATCGGAGACCTATGCAGACCTATGCATTCGATTATTATGTTTTGTCAACAGAGCACTCAGCAGTATTCCAGCTGCCTCACAGCAATCTGTAAATAGAGTCTGGACAAGACAATCCTGTACTGAGATGACTGCTGATCGAGCATTGCTAATTGAGATACAGTTTGTATGTGTAGGACTTGGATTTCAATCAGCTCGATCTGTAGTTTAGATAGATCAGGACGTATCGCCTTGATGTGAAGTGAAGCCCAAAACGAAGCACGTCTTTTATCAGGGTCAGTCTGGGGTTCGAACCCATGGTGAGCGGATCCTGAAACACAGAAGAGACTGGTCAATCAATACATCGTGATAGTCCTATCATATGGTGGTTAGTGTAAATGATAAGGGTCCTAAAATAGCTCTGCCTGAATATGACTTTCTTTATAGCCATTTGCCTCGAGCACCTGCGAACGGGTCCGAGTGAAATGGCTGCCACCGTTTTATACTCTTGCTGCGATTCGTGTCATCTCTGTATAGTCGTGCTTGAATGAGGTCCTTCCTTTCTTGTACCTTTGTGTTAAGATGGGCAATAAACATCTTTTTCAGAGCTATATAAACGCAACTTTCAAAGATAATGTCATTCTGACACATCACATATCTTTCATGCCCTTTTTGATGCATAGCATGAATCAGAAATTGCAAAGCCAATGTTTGAAATTAATCTTTCGTTTATTGCATTTTGGTACACATAAAGTTGTTATAATGTTTTGACAGACGCAGAAATTTTGATGTTGTTGAAAGTGTTCATTTGCGGATGCACGAACAATAAATTCGATACTATTTATTTCACCTTAAACGATTGCCCCTTGAGAAAAAGAAAAGACCAGTTAGACCCGACACAAACCTACGTTTCCCAGTTATACCTGACAATATTGCATATTATTACACAAGATATATTTATAAAATAATATAATGTGTGTCTGTACAGTATTTTAAAACATTCCTTTTAATGAAGGATTTAATTGTCTTGAGATAACGTGTGCGTGTGTTTCAGATCAGCATTTACTGTACTTTACAAGCATGATTATTGTCCACACTTTGAGATATATGTAATTTGTTTCAGACAAAACGGGTTTGACCTTACAAAAGGTTTGATGTTATGTTTAATGGCTTCGGGTTTTTTTCTGAAGTACAATATGCCTTCATGACCATTATACGTATTTGATTGCTGTGAAATCGTAGCAGGTTACATGCAATATAGAAACACAGTGCGACCTGTCTTCCAGAAGCATTGCCTGAAGTAGAATTGGATCCAAGAAAACTCATGTGTTTGTCGTAGTACGTTATTCGTACTGGTGTGCAGTCTGAATAATTGCGTTTCATTTACATAATTAATTACCAAAACATTTAACATGAGGCAGTTTTTACGTCAAAGGTGAAAGAACAATTCTAACAATTCCATTCCATGACCTATGATGAGCTTTTCATCAAATGGCATTGTATTTCAACTTCAACACATCAGAAAAAGTTTGGTCGAGAATTGCCTAATATTAAAATAGTAGAGAAACTTTCCTTTACTTTACCTCTACGTTTAGTATTGCACCAGGACATGCAAATGCTGAAATGAACAAAATATACATTGTATATTATTCTCTCTCAAATTGACATCGACAGCTTGAGTACACACTCAAAGCTTTGGCGGACTATGGTGATCATGCACTGTGGCTTGAAAGGCTCTAATGATACTTTAAGTTTTATGAATTCTTCCTAAAAGAATACGTTACATCGTGACATTTAGTGCAGCTCCCCATGACGTCTGTCGTGACGTGTTTGATGACGTGGCTCGTCCCCGCGTTAGACAGCGCTGTCATAGATGATGGAGTGGCCACTAATAGATTTCAGACGTGTCGTTATTGATGACCTTGCAACCAATCCCCCAGGACGCGTAACAAAGCATTGTTAAATTGCTTGTCTCGGTTATAATTTTAGTTCTCGTTGTTACATGTCATATATCGTTGCAATAATGAGATACATACCCCACCACGTGGCTTTTTCGGGAAGTGAATCATGGCAATTTTACGAAAATCGATGCAATATTTCGAACAAAACTAAAAATTATTTTGAGTTATCAATGTCTGAATTTTGAAAAAGTTGAATCCCAAATGTAGTGTATGTTGTCAGTATCTGATTGGCATTATGAAAACTTGGTTCGTAATTATCTGATCTTGTTCCTCTTATCTATTCTAATTTAATCTAAACTTCCTCCAGTTGCCAATATAAGTGTTAAAATAAAACGAGATCTGCATACGGTTCTGACGGGCGCCACTGGTGGTCAAGATACGCTCACCTTTCTGTGATCAGCTGGTTTCATCAGTACATAACATAACAGAACATAGACTTTATTACGGCTTGAACTTACCAGTGCCTCGTCTTGAAATTGAATACAGATATGTACATGGGCATGTTAAGCAGCGTGAGAACTTTGATTACAATGTATTAAATATTACCTAATTTTACAATGGTTATATTATTATCACGTGCAAGTAATTGAACCAGTTTCAGGACACTTGGGGTTTGCCAATAATATTTATTAATGTAATATTTACGTTATTCATCGTTATTCACACATGCTCATGATACAGTGGGAATCGGACAGGGGGTTCTGATTTATGTCCCGAAGCGAGGAACACTCGATCTTTTAGCATTTAATTATTCATTTAAATATTCAGCGAAAGTAAAACTACATGTAAAGTATGCATATCGACAGCAGCAATTAATGTGTTTGAAAGAAATGCCTCAGTTCTTTATTTTGGCTTTGTTTGTTTTTCAAATATTTAGAATAATGCTACTACGTTCCTATTTATCATACTGGAATGTGTTAAAACGCAAAATAAGAACCTCTTCTTATATGTGACGAAGGCTTTAACTGAACAGTCTTTGCATTGGATTTCTGTTATATATCAACAATTAAATTATTCTCATCTTCAGGGAATTAGTGTATTTTGGACACAAGCTACTGCTAAGCCTTCGCACCTAATTTGATTTGACTATTCAACCCTACTAGTCACTGACACTGCGTGTCCCTTCCGATGCCTGTGTTGACGGGCTGTGTGGTGTGGGTACTTGATCACAAATTGACCAATATGTGACACGGTAATAAACC
>VKKT01000147.1:330693-342005 GCA_008038995.1 Haliotis laevigata
GGTTCCCGTAAGATTGAGGTGGGTACATGATTGGGTTTTCGTAAGGGTGAGGTGGGTACATGATTGGGATCTCGTAAGAGTGAGGTGGGTACATGATTGGGTTCTCGTCAGAGTGAGGTGGGTACATGATTGGGTTCTCGTNAGAGTGAGGTGGGTACATGATTGGGTTCTCGTCAGAGTGAGGTTGGTACATGATTGGGTTCTCGTAAGTGTGAGGTGGGTACATTATTGGGTTCTCGTGAGAGTGAGGTGGGTACATTATTGGGTTCCCGTAAGATTGAGGTGGGTACATGATTGTGTTGTCGTCAGAGTGAGGTGGGTACATGATTGGGTTTTCGTCAATAAATGCATCGCAATCTTCAGGAAACAAAAATATGCAAGAAATATTTTGTATGTTAGAGATAGACAGAAGTCCGCTAGAATCAAACTTAGGTATTAAAGTGCATAAAAAAGTAATTTGAAACTACAATTGCTTGTTAAAGTGACCCACCCCTTCCTTTTTACTGAAGGAGCTTGTTTTGATTACACTGCCCACAGCCCTTTCAGGTGAAGTAATCATAAGGACATAATTTATTCTAATGTTTTCACTTATTCATACATGATGCCAAGGGTTCAAACTAAATACTGAATGGTCACACAAGTGTAATCTCTCAATATTTTGTAAACAGAGCCGGCTTGAATATATGGACACAATGTTTTTGAAAGATTAAAATTGAGGTGTCGTTTTAAAACAGTCCAGACGGGAAGTCATCCAATACTATGCTTTTATATAATATTATCTGAGGGCATACCATTGTCCAAGAGGTACCAAATGACAGATCGGTTTTCATGTTCAGCAATTTTCTAAGAAATATTATACCCCAATGTGTTGTGATGACTAATATCTCGTTAACCACATTAGCCACATATGTAAAATTTTGGATGTTGCTTTGCTAACGATTCCCTCAAAATAGAATGGTAGCTTTTCAAACATTGGACATCGAGAATACAGTTAGGTCGACTACTTTTTGAACGAAGGTTCATTAATCGGGATGTGATGACCTCCCGGACAGCTATCTGGTCACGTTTGTAGATCTAAAGTAGGATTTTTAAATACATAGACGACACGATTGCTTACAAATACTGTTATAAAAAAATCCAACAGTCAGGTATTGTCGAGGTGGTATATGGTCAACACACTCAAAACACATGAAGCAATGACTCACATGCTCGCATCGACATAACTTGGGACTAATGAATGTAGTGCACTCGTCCTCCAGTCCTAAATATACTAATTGCAATACTCAAACTACTACGTGTCATGTAAGTTATGACAGCCAATAGCAACTAACCGTAACTAATAACAAGTGATGTCAGTCACAGGCATATACCCCCTTGGTGGCACCACAGAGCAGGGCATGGTGCTGACGAACCTAGAAGTCGGTGGCTGTCTTAAGTCTATATAGATGTTAAAGTATGGGAGTTAAGATCACCTTAGCGCTTTAGGACTAAGATACCAGAACATCATGATAGGTAATGCATCTAATCAGACAAGTAAGTAAATACTTAGGAGATAAACGTACTGTGTTTGGAAATTAGATGAATGTTAGGTTTCAAATGATTAATCTAGAGACTATCAATTCGGTCTAACATTCATCTAATTTCCAAACACAGTATGTTTATCTCCATTATACCATAACCGATTTAAATCGAACTGTTTCGTTCCGGCATGCGACGAGAGGCGAACTGAACTCGTCTGTGAAGGGAGTGGTAGGTGCCGTACGTATTGTTTTAAACATTACAACAAAAATATTCTGTCCTAAGAAAACAAACTACTGTTTATTCAATGCAATAATGTAATACCTAAGAGCTTGGTTTTTATAAGTCCACTTTCACACGACCGAAAACAGCCTATTGTTTTGTGTGCCGTGTTACTGTTCCCCCAAATTGCGGGAGCAGAATTTTGGTGGTTCAATTTTTTACTTGCATTTTTTGAACGATGCAACGGGTCATGATGGAGTAAGAGTGGCACAAATTTGGTGTTTCGCCTGACCGGTATCTTGCGAATTTCCCATTCTAAACGGAAGCAAATATACCATTTACCAGCTAGGAAAATGTTTGCTAACGTTTTGCTGCAAAATTTATATAGATGGGGATCAAGGCTTTCTGATTTATAAGTTAGATATTGTTTGTTTATGTTTGGGGCTGTGCATTGTAATTAAGTTTGAATATTTTTATAGTACAAGGTAATGTGATAGTGTGGTTCCCTAATAATTGTTGAGGAAAAATCATATCATTGTATTTTTCGAGTTTAATAACTGTTTTATAAGCATTTCCATCACGTCTGTTGTGTTGATATTAGCCATGTTGGTGAGCAAAGCTGAAGTAGTGCGGCAGTGGTGTATACGTGCGCAGTGAAACGGTCATGAAATCAGACGCATTTTCAATCCAGGATTGATAGTGTCTAATTTTATTGATTGTCCAATCAAATTCGAGTATTTCACGTAGTCATGGTAGAATCAATAACAATACACAGCGACACAAGGCCCAACATTAACAAAGATAGAAGTTAGTACCAAAGTGACTGAAGGAAATGTAATGTATGATGCAAGCAGCCACACATTCACAAACTAGCCCCAATAGATTAAACCAGTAACAGAAACGGCATTCTACCTTGACTTCAGTACATACTGGATTGTGATTAGTTAATCCAAGTCATTCACAGGTATATAATCACGTTATATACCTCTGATTTTCCAACACAGTATGTATTTTTTTTAAATCTTAATAACGCGGTTATGGTAGAATGGAGATAAACGTACTGTGTTGGAAAATCAGAGATATATAACGAAATTATAATAGCTCTATTTTTTATATTTAAAACAAGCATTGGCACGGAATACGACGTAGTTATACCTGTGTTCCACCACAGTATGTCTATCTCCTAAATGTGCATGTACTACATGGATGACAATGAATCAGTAAAAACAGCTAATAGCCAGGAGAAGCAAATATTTGTTTCTTTAGAACTATCATATATACAAATATCACATATACAAAAACAGTTTCCTATATGAACGTTCGCAAATTGTCTATATCGCCTGTATTGTATATCATGTCAGACTGTCAACGCATGCGACACTCCATACAACACGCATGACCACGATAAACATCAAGTCGGTGATGAAGTCAATATCTGAAATATCGTAGAGGACGTCATGAATGGATGAACTGACAGATCCAGACCCTCCAAGAATATAAGCACATTTTGTTGGAGGTATTGCCAGGTTGGTATGTTGTCGAAAACGCTTGCTTTGGGCGTGAGATCTGTAATTGCTGATACTTGCGTATGTATGGATATGAAAGTGTGAGTGAGTTTAGTTTCACGCCGCCCTCAGCAATATTCCAGGTCGGTCTGTAAATGAGTTTCCACCAGACACTCCAGTAATCAACAGCATGACTATCGATCTACACAATTGGGATACGATGACATGTGTCAACCAAGTCAGCGTGCCTGACCACCCGATCCCATTAGTCGCCTCTTACGACAAGCATGGGTCACTAACCCGGTTCTAACCCGGATCTTCACGGGTAGGACATGAAAGACACTCTGAAACACATGATTACATCATATATAACAGGTATAACTACGTCGTATTCCATTCCAATGCTTGTTTCATAAACTGAGCACTCTTAATTTTAACTGTTATTACACACGCGCGGTTCCTGTATGGGCATTCTGGGAAATATCATTTGACCCTATGAAAGTTTGTTGGGAAGAATGGTGCTAGTTTTTTAAACATTACCCTGTTGGTAACATAAATAAAGATGAAGACGTCAGGGAAACCTCTTCTGATCTTATCACCTCTTTTCTAATAAATCATATGATAACCTTGTAAATTTGTGTTTAAAAAGGACATTCACTCCCAAGCTTTCTGAAGCTTCTTTGTACGTTGGAAGTTTAACGCCAGGGGTAGGGAGCCTGTTGAGTTAGTAACATCATATGTACCTGAACTACTTAAGTGTTTAATTTCGGTTACTCTCATATATAAGAGACAATCGGAAACACATTATTGTATTACAATATGTATATATAACAGGTATAACCATATCCAATATCTGGGAATTGAAGTACTTATTGAGATAAGTGTATAAGCAACATCGAGTTTAATAGTAAATAGTTGGTCTCTGTGTCTAAGATGATGAATGCTAGATTCAGAGCCCTTACCTTTGCTTTTCTGGATAATGTTCCATACCTTAACCACCGACGTGCGTGAATTCATTTTGGATACATAATGTCGGCTAGACTGTTTAAAAGTATGGCGATAGTTCTTTAGGATTTACAATCTTGAATCTATTTAAATTGTGGACCATGGGGTGGCGCCGGAAATAATGCTGTCTTTTTCTGTGTCTACTCAGCTGTTTGCTGTTGTCGTTGGACCATGGTTTTCGTACTTGAGGAATTGCAGAGTACTTTGGGATACACTCGTCAGCTATGTTATTTTGTTTATCAGAAAGAACAACATTTTATAGCATCAGGAACATTCATGCAAATTTAGGGTTTAAGTTTGACAGCACATAGTTTCATATAAAGGCCAGTTAGGCTTTTTTAAAATTCTAACTTGATGATACAAGAACATTAAATGGGTTGACAGGTTTTAGTATTGTAGGAGAATGGTCGCTTCCACAGAGATCGTCGTGGACAAATTGAGTCAGTAATTGAATGTTTTCCTGTGACAGGAAGTAAATATGTATTTGAACAATCGTTATAAATACAAAAATCATTATATATAATGGAATCCTCCGGAAATGTACCTTCAATAATTGTAGTTGTCCCACCCCAGAATGGGTTGTGTCCCCACTTAATGGGTAAATGCAACGGTGTGTGTGTGTGTGTGTGTGTGTGTGTGTGTGTGTTTCTTTTTGTTAGTTTCAGACCTACATTTGCATTGCTTGTTACAGTTTGTTTCTCAGTTGTGTCTGTTTTAGATTTTCCTAGATCAGAACGAATTCTTCACACAAGATGCCTTAGATTGTATGATTGTTTGCGGGTTGGATGTTTCTTGTGTGTGACAACCTATTGATTCATATGGAATAAATTTGGGAGACTGAGTTGAAATTGAAGCAGAAACGGCCGCGGCAGAAGACGGACCAGGATGTTCCTGACCTACAACAAACGTATGTGCCTCCACAAAGGTGATATGTTTGTTTTGGACTGACGTTTCCATGCAGGGCATTCTCTGGAAGACGAAGGGTGACTTCCAGGGCGGTGTACACAGGCATATGGTTCATCACATATGTTTCTGTCTTCACATGTTCCGCCACCACCTCGATGGCAGATTGGGCATGATTTAAAACCCTGATCATACTACCTCAGGGGACAAGGAATGTAAGCATCAACCGTTATGTGAAATAATCAGCTTTAAGTGAGTCTGGGCACGATGAAAGGCAGAAAGTAACCAAGACGGTATTGAATTATATAATTTCATTTGATCTTTTACACGTAACACGTGTCACAGCAGTATCTCCTTGAGAGTTTAGCTCTGATGTCTACTTCATTCATGTCTGATAGACAATGTCCTGTGTCACGGACAGCGATTTCCTATGGTTGAGAGTCCTGTGATGTGAAACCTTGACTCTCATGACCAGCATTGGCGTGCTGATGACCTATTCTACCCCGGGTCCACACTGGGGAAGAGCTAGTAGCGTTACCCCAGCACACACCACGAGGAGGTGGCTTTACACGAGTGCCTGCCGCGAAAAAGAAATCTTAAAATCATCAACAAACAGCGATCCTTCAACTGAGTCACAAGCTTGAACACTGTTCCTGCTTGGTTAACACTGTAGTTATTACAGGCTGTAATACTATTATCACAGCTATTCTTTTATTAACTACTATTGTAATTGCACGGCGACTGGTTTGTCTACTGCTATTGAACTCCAATACAGTCATTTGCATTGATTTGTAAAGCAAGCAAATTTTATACTGCCGTTTATATTCAAATAACTTTAGTGTTTCTTGGTTTCATACTGGAAATGTTTGATTTCAGGGTTTCAAATTTGCATATCAAATTTTAGCAAGAAATGTCTATTGGAGCAAGCATAGCATGATCGATATCGCCACCGCGACAAGGGCCATTCATGCAAATTTTCAGCGTCACAGACTTTCAGAGGATAATGTAGAGACCGTAACAGCTTCAAGAGACGACGGACAATGCGCTGAAACATGCCCGCTCCTGACCCTCACTTGGTCTGAAAATATTGCATTATCATCCCTCTAAATCTGAACAGGCCTCTTGAAAGTGTCATAACAATGAAGATGACCTAAATAACTGTGGAATCCACTTTAGGTACAATGCATTAACATATTTCCAATTTCCAAAAAATGACTTAGTTATGTCGTTCAAAGCCACATAAAAACCAACAGTCGATTAGTCAGCTAAGCAACTGGGAATGAAAAAGAATTCATTTTGTCCCTTAATGGACGCAACTGTTGCAATATTGTGTACAGAAATGCAAGTCTATATATTGTATATTATATATACTATTTATATAGTAGTGACCTGATACGGAGAGACTATCAACGTGAAAGAGCCAAGGGATATATTCCACAGGTGTATGTATGCTACGCTGTAGTTCCATAAGTAGAAGCCAGGCTCAACACAAACTAGTCAAATGGGTTTATTGTACAGTGTACATATATATATTCACATGATATGAAAATTTTCCATGGGGGCTTCTCCTTCTTTATTTCCCTCTGAAAGTAAACAGCAAGAGATGAATGACATTTCTTAACTTGTTTCATCAGAGTTGAAAATTTAGTAAGAACTGTAATATTAACTGCAGATATTTGTTCAATAAAGAGACGCTGACCAACATCTGTGTGTACCAATAGTGTAGAGGAAGTCACGATGAACATGTTTCCCCGCTATATGACAGCGGTTGCTGAACATTTCACTTTGACCCTTGACACATCCAATTTGGAATTAATCAGTGTGTTATTCATTGAGCTCAGACCAGGCTTGACACTGGTTGTTTTAATATACAAATGCGACATAAACACCAACTCCAGGTGACAGCACTGATTTGAGTGATCTGTTACCTCATAGAAGCCGCCCTGACTGAGTGGGTTAGATGGGTTCGAATGCCTCATGCTACTCAAACCAACAAAAGTACTAGAATCTCTACTTTACTGAGAAAGTGTAATCCCAAATATAGCATGTGTTACTTTCTAATTAGTATAATTGTACATTCATCGTATTGACGCATGTTAGGATATATTCATGTTACACACCTTACATACCTTGGTAACCCGTCAATAATGGCGCTGAATATAGTGACTTTCATGTCTGGGACACCCTTTAATTATGAAGCTGAGTATAGTTACTTACACACCTAGGCGACCCTTCAATTATGAAGCTGAGTATAGTTACTTACACGCCTTGGCGACCCTTCCGTTATGAAGCTGAGTATAGTTACTTACACACCTAGGCGACCCTTCAGTTATGAAGCTGAGTATAGTTACTTACACGCCAGGTCTAGAAGCACCACGTCCACAGAGACAGTGGCCGTCGAAACAGTGACGGTCTGAGTGGCTGTCTCTACACGTACAGCTGTCGCAGTCGGCGCGGGCGGTACACGTGGCTGAAATATGAACGTCCCTCTTGGTCACCATAGTACACAAACAGCTCTCAGTGGTGTGATGTGATTAGACAGCTTCTGTCGTGTGCTTGTTCTGACACCCTACAGTTATCCAAACAGTCAGTATCATATCAAGCTACCGAAGCACAAACATAAAATGGACGGTTGTGATTGGGAGCAGTGACCATTTTTGTAGAAGTAAGTGGGTTAGATCGGTCTTTTTGTGTGCTGGTTTGGTGCTTCACTCCGAGAGTGCTGGTTGGAATCACGGATGAGACTCAACACCAAAACGGAACTGGAATTTTGTACGTTAAGTGCAATCCAAAATATAACATGTTAAATTTGACAGCTTTCGGAAAGCCAATGTGTATAGTTGTTACTTGTCTCTTTCTGTTATAAAACAATCTTTCCAAATACCAAAATAATATGTTCACGAATCAAATTTGCCGACTGTAGTTATTAAGACTTTCTAAAAGGCAAGGTGTATACACTTCTTTGGCATCGTTCTGTTATGTCTAATCTTTCCAAATACCTAATAATACGCTCACGAATGAAATTTACAGGCTACATTTATTTTCAAAGACCATTAATGTGTTACCTGAAAAGCAGGAACCAGCATTGGCTGCAACCAGACAGGTGCATAGTCCATGAGAGCAGGCAAGTCTCGAGGTACTGTCACATGTCACGTGAGTACAGTCACTGTCATCTGTGCAAACCTCGCTGGAGATCACAACTGATGCAAAGAAAGAAGAAACGTATCAACATTTGGTCCAAAGATGAGTCATACTTTTTATTTTTGTTGTTGAAATGATTCTTGGTGGATGGTGGATGGATTAGCGTATTTGGCCGGTTTGACGCTAGACTGTCTATTGGGCTACGGTCTTGTTCCACACTGCAGCCCATGGAGAACATGCGGTATTTCAGTGGCGTTTGTTCAATATCTGCTGCCTTCGTTCAGTCAATAAGGACACGGTTTCCGAAAGGGTGAGGTGGTTATGTGTTTGGGATCCCTTTAGACTGAGGTTGGCACGTGATTGGGTTCTCGTTAAGGCGAGGTGGCGATGTAGCTTATTAGGTTATATACATCATGAACATAAATTATACACCAAGAGCAATTTTTAATTTTTTTGGGGGAACACATGGTCACTGGAGAAGTAAAACCCCCTGAAGACTGAGGGAGACCAATGCCATATTGGTCAAGCAAGACGCAATCCTGTGACCCACCCTGAAGAGTCCGACTCTCCACCAGAACCATAAGAGGGAGGCTCCGGGATGCTGGTCTGGGGACACTTCGTCCAATCAGACGTCACAGATAGGCAAGGGCAGGCGTGGGGCAGATTCCGTATAAACGCAGTTTGAGTTCATGGTGTTAGAGTTCACTGACCTGACTGCCGTTTTCCCGTTTGGAGGCGTCTTGACTAGTATATCACCAGTAAATGACCCATCCAACTGAGCTGGTTGGTTGTGGATCAGTTATGGTGATGGATTGTTTTTCGTATGACTACAAGTTGGATCTCATTACAGTAACTGAGACACCCAGTGGTGAACGTTATGCACAGAAAGTACGGGATACCGCCGTTGTGCTACATTTTGATAACCATCCCCTTGCCAATCTTCCTATATGCATGGATTACAAAGCTTGACTTCACTGTTCTCAAGCCGCACATTGCAGAACAACGCCATCGAAACATTACGTTGACCCAAAACATCAAATATCAGCTAAATTAACAAACCAATCTCACCAATCTACTCACCAATAACAGCGCTGACAATGACGAGAAACAGTGTTACTTTCATTTCTGAGGGTTGAGCGAAATGGTTTCAGAGTAACGTGGTCATAAGGTTGATCATCTTTTATACTTTTACTATCAAAGATAACAACACAAGAGTCACGATTTTGTGATTCCATGTACAGCAGCTGCATTTAATACTTATCTTCATGTTTATGTCATGACATGTAGATAAAAGGTACATGCAGTATACAGGTTACATACTTCATTTATCAGGACCTGATGACCTCCCGGACAGCCGAAATTACATTTATAGTTCTAAAAGTAGCGTTTAGAAATGCATAAACAACACGATTTGACACAAATTCTGTTATAACAAAATGCTACAGACATGTGTTGTCGAGTTGGTATGTGGTCAACATACAGAAAAGAAATGAACCCGTGAAGATCTGGTTTAGAATTAATCTTCACCAACCTATGCATAAGGGGCGAGAAACGGGTGGTCAGGCTCACTGGTCTAGACTCGATTACTAACAAAACGCTGCAATAGAGCTGGAATTTTGCCGAGTAAACTGTCGCCACACGTGAAACTATTAAACCATCTTATAGTGAGGTTTGTTGGGGGTAGGGGCTGGGGGGTGGGGGGTGGGGGTGGTCTTGTTTGTTTGTTTTCGTTTTTCTGGTAAATGTAAGGTTCACGAGTGGCCCACTCGCCTGAGGAGCTAAAGCCACCAGACAGAGTTGAGTCCCGTAGTATCAACAGAATCCCATGATCGTGGGTTCGAAATCCGGTTTTCCACGAATATGTTTCCAGGTTTGTCAGCATCATACCCACTCCAACTACCGGTTTTACTCACACATTCAAATGACGTCCGGTCTTCATTCATATGACACTGTGTGATATAACTCGAACACTGTTCAACTCAGGGTTACACTCAAGTCATTCACTCACTCTAGTACATTGTACTTTCTGTACAACCCGTAAAAGGTCTGGGTTAGAATTGATCTTCAGTAACCCATGCTTGTCGTAAGAGGCGACAAATAGGATCGGGTGGTCAGGCTCGCTGAATGAGTTGACACATGTCATCGTATCCAAATTGTGTAGATCGATGTTCATGCTGTTGATCCCTTGATTGTCTGCTCCAGACTCGATTATTTACAGATCGCCGCCATATGGTCGGAATATTGCTGAGTGCGGCGTAAAACTAAACTCAGTCTAGTACTTTCTGTACATTTCCACTGAAACGATATAATTCAACTATGTGTAACTGCTAAGCATAATGTTACACACATGTTGATGATTACACAATGATTAGTATAATGCAACATATGTTATGTTTGTAATTAAATGCTCGTTGTGTTCATTGTATTCCAGGCTTCTGATCGGTGAACTGGCGGCGAGTATTAACGTGTATGTCCCAAATGAATGTAAAATATTTAGCCTCGCCCATTAAAGCGGACTACAGTTACTGTTTCCGGTATTGTCGGAGAATCCCATTTACTGCTGAGAAATTTATATAGTTATATTGTACTTTCACCATTGGAGACGAGAAACCCATGTGAGATAACTGGTACTAAACATTAATGTCCATGTCCGTGATTGGATACTTCATGGTATTGATCTACGGTTAGCGGTTACTAACCATCTACACATTGTTCGCGGGATTTTGTCAAGTTTAGACTGACACCTTAAGACAAAGCACTACAACTCGTCCCTGATCCGAGAAGCTTATTACTCTCATCCAAACAAACCAAAACGTCCTAAAGAGAGAGGGTATGGGTAACCTTCCTCGGTGTGCTCAATCTGTCACTGATAACGACATTAAATCAAAACGTCCTAAAGAGTGAGGGTATGGGTAACCTACCTCGGTGTGCTCAATCTGTCACTGATAACGACATGAAACCAAAACGTCCTAAAGAGTGAGGGTATGGGTAACCTACCTCGGTGTGCTCAATCTGTCA